>JAJJMC010003936.1:13278663-13403416 GCA_023531435.1 Papaver californicum | reverse complement strand
AAAAATGGGTAACGTGCTAGTACAATTAATGCCAGCGGAATACTCGGATAACGTGCGAAAAAGAAAAGTTAAAATGATAAGTTCTCTCTCCATTTTTCAAAATCTTGGATCGACCACTA
The DNA here is from genome assembly GCA_023531435.1 of Papaver californicum. NCBI lineage: Eukaryota > Viridiplantae > Streptophyta > Magnoliopsida > Ranunculales > Papaveraceae > Papaver > Papaver californicum. Next base: position 13,403,297 of record JAJJMC010003936.1, on the reverse strand, counting down.
GATGATTTTGTAAAAGGGAAAAGAAGGGGGCAAATTGTTAGTAAATAAAAGAAGCACGACACGTGGAAGAAATTCAAGATAGGAAGCAACCAAATTAAAAAGAGCGAGAATCACACAATCAAAATTGAAGAGATCGAATATCAAAAAGATACGAAACGCTTCCCAAAAGCTGAACGATGAATGCATGAAGGACACATAAGATCGAGAAAGTTGAATTACATTGAATAAAACAAACAACATTAAATGATAGTTGATCGAGAAAGTAGAAGTAATGATTACTCGTATTATTTAAATGATCGTGATAAAGTAAGGTTATAAAGGTAGGAAAACACGTGTTGAATATGCAAGCATCGTACCGAAAATCAATTAAGAATGATCTGGCAACCATATGATCGCACCAAGCAGAAGATGAAAGAAAAGAACTATCGATATATCGAAATAAAAGGGATCGAACCAAAGGAGAATCGATCAAGGAACGATGACGAATCTGGAGGAAATGACACGATGCACAAAGAGGGACCCAGTAAATAAATCTATAAATAGAAGAAGCCAGACAACAAAGAGGAGGCCGGGAAAAAATAGGAGAGAAAACTTAACAAGAAAAAAAGAGGAAATTTCTAGGTATGAGTCCATAGAGGTTAACTGTTTTAAGTAAAGATTCTCATTTTATATCTTCTGAATAGAATGTAAAGATGGTAGATCAAAAATGATAAGTTGAATAATCATATGTATCGTACCTTATAGAAATGATTTAATAAAATTAATATAAGGATGTTTATCTGTTACTCGATTTCAATTTTTATTTGATATGTAAGAATTTGATTGGTTGTTTAGTCGAAAAGATTTTTGACATAAACAAGTCACGAGCATGTTGTACCATGATAAATTAAGAATAGCATGTTGTATCATGATAAATTAAGAATCCCAGGGTATCAGTAATTTAGTACGGGCTTATGGACAGTAGTAATCCAGTATAGAAAACTGATGGGATATATTCAAAGTTCAGGCTATTTTGAAAGTTGGTCTTACGGAACTTTATTAGGCTGAAACATCCATGCTTTTTTCTTCTTTTTTTTTTTTTCTGAAGCAGGAAACACCCATACTGAACCAGGCGCTCACTTAAAACAAATTGACACGACACCCACGACTGTACGCTAAATCAAAAGGCAACATCTTACTTGTAATTGATATATCATATCTATGCAATGCAGGTATGGGAATATCTACCATATATATCATGGGATGTTAACTGTTAGTATAGTAAGACTAAAGAGATCACATACACAACTTCTTGAGTTGTGAATCTGAGCTTAATTATTCAAAGTACGTACCATCTTTAAGGTATTGCAGTGTCAGATGTTGTTCTCAAATTATTGATCCTCGTCTGTCTCTTTTAATATCTTTTTGATGCTATGTTTTTCAGCAAGAACAATGGTTATAAGGTTATACATTTTTTCCTTTTTTTCTTTAAATCCATTCTAGAACCACTGCGTAGCCCACTGGATTCCAATCGCCTCCTTTTGGTGTGGAGAGTGATCACGAGTTCCGCCCTCACCCCTTTGATTATCTATTACTCTAAGGCATTAGTGTAATTTATAATATATAAAAAATAATTAATCACTACTTATCACTCTCATGAACTTAGCACATATTGTAATTTTGGTTCTAGGACCGCTCAGAATGACAACCGAAGATTTAATATGATAAACATAATGAAAAAATCATCCTTCGAATTATTTAACCATTCTCGTTTTGATCTTTATATATAACAAAAATATAGGAGAGCATGCTTCGGAAAAAAAAATATAAGAGAGAACTTGTATTTTTTTGGTTTTGATTAGAAGAGAGAACTGTAGATGTAATGGATATGATGGGAAATATGATAAATATTACTGCCACACGCGTACACGAAAATAACTTGAGCGCACACAAAAATAAATGTCCATCAACCCACTTGTTTCCGTTGGCAAATTGCAACTCTCTATGTATAATCATACCAATGGAGTTTCAGTTACATTTCATGACTGAAACCGATTCCGATCACTGTCTGGATCAAGAATCCAAGAAAATACATAATCTTTATATTCCTAGGTAGAAGAAAAAAAAATCCTCAACTGCAGTTCGAATATATTCGAATCTCTCTCACAGCATTCGTCAACTCAATCACATCTGCATTGAAGAAAAAAGACCCTCCCAATATTCCTACGTACTTACAGCTTTAATATCTTTTTTTTTGTCCATTGTTTTCTTTCTTGTCACTCCATGCACACAATACAAACTAAGCACACTACAACAAACTCACCACACACTACATAATAAACACCAATCAAACCTTATAAATCAAAACAGATAACTCATGCCTAAGGCCAGCAGGCAAATTTTTTGGATTTCCATGTTCTTCAAGTGGCCTATATTGTTGTTGACGTGATCTTAAAACGCGATCTTGTCAGGTCTCTAGCGATAATCTTCAAGTTGTTGTTGTTATCACTGAAGTTGCTGCTGTGATTGTTCTTCGATCAACCATTCGTCTTCTTTTAGACCGGTCATTTGAATTGGATCGATCAATAACAGTTTTCAAAGCATCACGTAAAAAACCAATAGATTCAATATTACTTTGATGATCTTGGTGAGATTCTTCACCAGTAACAAGAAACACATTTCTAACTCTCCCACCTAATGTAGACATTTCAGCTCTTAAAGTCTTTAATCGAAGAGATTTTAGGGTTTCGATTAATTCAGGTAAAAGATCAGATCTGTCTTCACAGCATAGTGATGCTTTTAGAATCGATCTTCCATCACCAGAATAATTTCCAGCTGCCTGTACAGTGATTTCATCTGTCTCTGATGGAAATAATTCTAACTCAGAAATCTCCATTGTTTGTTGCTTTAATTCTTTAACATGTTGAATAACTTTTGCCAGTAATGAAGCTTTATCTGTCTGTGAAAATATAAACCAAAATTTCAATAGAAACCCTATTGTTTTTTTATTTATTTATTTTTGGATCAAAAAGACTTTCAACTTTCCCAAACAAGAATCCTGAAAACTTTTTTTCACTTTTCTTCAGATTTGATCTATTCAAGAAACTATTACTACTTAAGATTTATTGTAGGTTCAAAGACACTGGCTCAGTTGGGCCAAACAGAATCTGAAAATTAAGAAAGCTGTTTAGTGAGTTGTACTGTTGCTAGTGCTACTACTACTCTCCAGTCCAGTCAACTGCTGCTACAGCTAGAGGAGTTGCTGTCTGATCTCTATTCTCTACCACTGAATCTTATAAATGCAAATTATATTTACTATAAAATAAGGAATATAATTTTTTCTGAAACCTAGATATTCACAAAAAAAAAGAAACAAACAGAAAAATCCGAATAGGAAGAATAAATCAGTTTTAAAATCCCCAAAATGTGTATTTATCTTCTCTAGCTGAATTATATAAAAAAACAGAACTAAAAAGAGGAAATCAATTTCTTAACAAAACATTCAAAGCTGGATCATATCAATACATGAAAAAATTAACAGAAAAGAGCTTGTCTTTTGAGATTCTTGAATAATACAGTAAGAGAGATAGAGATTACTGAATATATACTGACCTTTGAATTGCAAGGAAGAAGGCTCCTGAGTTTATTGAGATGAGAATTGATTCTTTCTCTTCGTCTTTTCTCAGCTTCTCTGTGATTCTTTGAAGCAGCTAAAGCTCTAGCTTGTGGAATCTGATTCAGACTATCAGTTATATCCGAGACATCATTATATTGGTAAAAAGAAGAAGAAGAACCACCGTTAAAGCTACTGCTGCTGCTGCTATTTCCTAGACGATGATTATTCCCACCTGAGAAATCATAATTATTATTCATGGAATGAATTCCGTATGCATCCATAAAATCATTCCCACTTAAAAATCTGTAGACTTCTGAAGGTGATGATGAAGTAAAGTTTTCAGGCATCATACTGAAAGACAAAACAATACTAACTGATATAGATTGAGTTTGAAGTTTCTGTTCTTATTCTTCTTCTTGTTATTCAGAGTATGATTCTTTTTTGTGTCTAGGGTTTTGATGTTTTTGTTTCTTCTGCTTCTGCTGCTGCTACTGACTTTCTGTCTTTCATTCTTTGTTGCCGCTTGGGTTTATAAAAGAGACCCATAAAGGCATAAAGTGAACACACCCGAAACTCAAACTTCTCTCTCTTCTTTTCTCATTTAAATCTTTTATATTTCTGTTTGGTTTTCTTAATAACTTTGAAAAAATAGAGGAAAGAAAGTTACCGGTGTCTTTTCACTTTTTCGTTAGATTAGTTTTTTCTAAATTCATTTTTTTTTACCTTTATGACATAATGATGACTAAATCCCCCGATCATCTAACATTTACTGTCCAAAAGACATGAATATGTCTCACTTTTAATTTCTTTTTTTATAAATAAATAAATAACCTCCCATGTTTCTCTACTTAAAATCTAGAGGATAAATTGATAAATTTATTTATTTATCTCCACAACATGAGTCGAAAGGCATAAAGTAAATACTTAAATTCAAATATTTGCGCATTGCAGCTAAGTTTGATCCAAGTTGATCAAACTTGGCCTATCGGTTAAGTTTTGGGCGTTGAGCATCAAGCCTGGCCACTCGGCCAAACCTAACCCGATACTACTGGTTAATCCAACAACCATCATTTTTATCATTTCGAAACTCATTTTTTACATCCATGATCTCTAATAAATCTCTTATGCTTGTATTTTAATTTTATTTAAGCTCATTCTTATCACGAAATATGGCTCAACCCTGAGTTCGTAGTCCTAAGTATACCCAAGAAGAAGATATAGCGTATTGTAGAGCTTATGTATTTAAAAAACTCGTAAATGCAGCAAATTATTTTAAATATTTTTTACTGATAATGAAAAGTAAGATATCAGTAAGGAGCGTTCCCACATGGAGCTGTGTAATTGTTATTTGTTCTCAACTTCTTATGTAACCAAGATGATTTGAGTGAATTTAACTATAGTAATTTATTGAAATAAAATACAAAGTAAGTAAAGGTTGTGATCAAGGGAAAAAAATATTGGTTAGAGGTTTCATCTTCCATCGCAAATCATGTTCCTCAATCGATTAGAATCAACATCCACCTTCTCTTCATACCAATATCCTTAGAGCACCTCATCGAGAGCATACTCCGTTAAATTCCTTTATGTCATCGCATACCAAGACAATGAATATACAAATACTACTCAACGAACAACCTAACACAACGTGTTATTAAGTTTAATCCTCCAAGAGCGTTAGGTTCTTTGAATTAGGCTGGTCAATGCAATAGAAATACCACGAGTATTTTATTTAACATTCGTCAAGATTCTACATGCAATTACACGAAGGTCTTGAGTACAATCAGTAATCACACTATGCTACTTGTAACCGGGTCTATCGACTATTCCTTATCTCGAAACCATATTTTATCATTAGTAATGAATATGTGTTCACTTAGTATGCATCCTCCACAAACACAAATTCAATCATACATGGCGATATTAAAAGTAGAACATGAACAATAAAAAAAGATCTTGAATATCAACAATAATCATCCAGATTGATTCACATATTTAGAACTTCCAACTACATCCTCAACCAATAGAAAAAATTAGCTACTCAATGATTTACTAAAACTCATGGAAAATATACAAAAGAAGAAGAACGGTTCCCCCCAAGGGGAAAATCATAGGTTTCTTATGTAGAAGATGTAATATGAGAGGTAAAAGATTATCTTCATGTATATACGTGTGTCTTGTTTGAGCCTTAGATGTCTCCATTAATATATCCTTCAATGCTTGGACCTCAAGTATCATCTTTGTCTAGTGTTTAAAAACCTATTAGGACCGTATTACCATGATTTAGAAGTCAAATACACGTCCAAGAAGTGGCCCTCGTTGTGTCATAATAGGCGGTTGTAACTCTCTATAAGCACTAAATGTAAATCCTAAAAAATGAGATTTTTCTGTATAAAATATCGTCCAGAATCGGCCAATATAAACCCCCACATCCAACGATTATGGGTACTTCTCTTTTTTCTTCAATGTTTTGCTTATAAATTCTTCATATGACCTCATTATTTTTGTGTTGGCTTATAATTTTAATTCTCTTTAAGATGATGATAAGAACTTATAGATTTGAGCAAGGTCTTTGTTCATTCTTCACTCATAGATCTTGAATTCCTTGTTCATTTTATCTCGCAGTGAACTCATTTCTTATTTTTGGGTTGAATCAACTTCAAAACTCCTAAAAAACTAAAAAACAAACAAAATAAAAGCATAATGATATGAAAACCAACAAGAAAGCAATGAATTAGAGTACCAAACTATCGCAAATAATGCACCTATAAAATTCCCCCACACTTGCCTTTTGCTAGCCCTCGAGAAAACTACATATCCTAAATTAAGACCTAACTCACTTTAGGAGGAAATACGACTTAACATGTGCAACAAGCCTTTTGATGCGTGTCGTAAGTGCAACAAATTACTCAAGATATTTCCCACTAATTAACTGGTAATATAGTGGTAGTAAGGATCGTTCCCACATAGAGCTATGTAATTGAGATGTTATTTAGATTAGCAACTAAGAATAAATACTAAAAACGGGGTTTTGTAGATTAATTAACTAAATAAAAAGACAATAAAAGAAAGAGGTGATTAGGAAGTCCTTCGATGTTACCAAATGTTGACTGAATTAGTATACTTATCTATCTTTCGTTAGAATCATTCGTCACCAACCGTAGAATAGCAGGTATGCTTAGTTATCCCCCAAAACTCATTATTTCATCGGATAAAAGCTACGCTTAGTCACCGGATTCTATCCAACTAAGCCTCCTTGAGGTACGCTTATAAGGTGTAACTGGATCGAACGCTTTAAAATTTATGAATTTAGGTTTGATCCTAGTAGTTAGACTCAGTGCGCTTGGTCCACTTGCTAGTGTTGTCTTCACATACGATTGCTTCACAGAATCCCTCTGCAAGGTCTCACGCTCTCCACTTGTGTGGCAGGTGATCAACAATTACGGATCGCTCAACTCTCTATTAACAATAGAATGATCAATAGATTAATCTAGCGTGCACTCCAAACAATCTAAGAAATCAATCATAAACCCTAGATATAGTGAAAATAAACGATGATGATAATAACTTCAATAAAATTGTATTAACTAATAAAGCTTCACACTTAGAACATTGAATTCATCCTTAATCAACAAAAGAATTAGCTACTCATATTACAAAGAAGAATGGTTTCCCTCTAAAGGGGTAAATCCTAGGTTTATGATGTATAAGGCGTGATATGAGAGGTAGGAGGTTGTAGAGATTTTCCCAAGATGTCTTGTTTGAGCTTTAGATGTCTTCTTTTATAGTCTTGAATGCTTGATCCTCAAGTCTCCTCTCCTTCTAGGGTTTAGAATCCTTTTAGAACTAAGTTTCCTTGTTTTCTAGGGTTTAGATCCTTTAGGGACCGTGTTTTACTCGTTTTAGAAGTCCATATTCGCACCAATTAGTCCGCCTACGACTGGGAATTGATCCCACGACCCAACCGTGACTAAATATGAGTTTTTGGGGGTGAAAGTCCGGGTCACTTACGGCTGGGTCGTGCTAGGCATTCCTGGCCGTAACTGAGCCTGGATCATAATTCTTTTCCTCCACCGTTTTGGCCATAACTTCCTCATACGATGTCCGATTAACCTCATTCTTTTTGTGTTGGATTCGTATCTTCGTCCTCTATGAGATGGTGTCTTCATATATTTTCATCAAAATTTATGGATAGCTTAGGTGTAATTTCCTAATCGTAAATGTAGCTCTGACACTTCTTTTGCGAACTTTCTTCTTCTACGACTGGGTTGAGATGATTTCTCAGCTGTAACTATGACATAATTCTTGTGCAACTCCTAGTTCTATGGGTATCTTTCTATAAAGTCCTAGCCGTAAGTAGATCTGAAACTTGGTCCTTTTCTTTGACTTGTTCTACGGCTAAATCGTGAGACTCTCCTAGTCGTAACCTCTTCTGAATTTCCACTCTAAAAGTGTATTTTAAGCTCTAGGTACTTCTTCTCATACCGAAATGAACTCATTTCCTCTTCTTAGCTATATTCAACACCATTTCCATTGATTTCAGATGATTCACCTAAAGAAACAAAATAGAAAACAAAGTAATAAAAAGATAATATGCAAGAATTATAACAAATATTAGTATGGATTTGTAAATATAAACATGTGAATTATGCACTTATCAAATTCCCCCACACTTAGCTTTTGCTAGTCCTCGAGCAAACTATTATCTAAACTAAACTACTTCAAACCAAAATACAACAACTCTCTTTCGTCGAGGACACGGTTATACTTAGCATGTGCAACAAGCCTTTAAACCCCTAGGTCTCCCTAGTGGACGAGTTATAGTCTCGTGAGGGTTTACAAGAGGTATACCCACAAAACATTTTACTCCAAACTCTAGCTACTTGTGAACGATTGAGGGTAGACACTAAACATGTTATTTAGTTGAGTACAAAATTCTTTGGCTATGGGAGGAATTACCTTGTTTTGAATCCAATTGTTGTACAAGAGTTTTCGTTCAAGAGTACTAAAATTCATATATAAGAAAACAAAGCACTACTCAGAAAGTCGTACAAAGAACCACAATACTCATAATTTAACAAACCACAACCACATGAATATATAAAGAAGACGGATATGGAGATTGAAGTGTACGCATGTTGACTAAGGCGAACGATGTTTTCCAGAATATCTGTATAAATATTGTCAGTGCCAAGATGAATTGAGATATACACCCACTAGTCTAAATCGTAGTTCCAGTATCAACTCAGTTGGTATATACAAGGGCCCCAGCTCGATTTATTAAATATATACAATTATTTTTATATTTTTGACAACATAATTGGATCATTTGAATCCAAGTGCATGCTCCTTTTCAGTAGATTACATGATAGTTCCCATGGATCCTGTGTTCCACGCTTGCTTAGGCGACGGAGACAGGGAGAACACAAACATATTGTTATCCAGTGTCATTTTTTTTTCACTGGTCAAGTTCAATTAAAATAATGGGACTTGATCCCAATCACTCACTCTACTTCATCCTGACGATAACAAGTCGGTACTAGTGCCACATCAAATCATTTAGAGAAACACAAAAGGTTAAAAAATAAAAAAAGAATGTGATATGGTGACCACTCCGAGATATGGTGACAACTATCATGTTATTTCTAACACCTGAGCTTTGTCCTCTTATGAATAAACCATTTAGTTGGGTCCCTCAACTCCTACAACCAAGAAGTTTGTTTCATCTACTTAGAATGGTCAGTATCATCCTGAATTTTTCACAAGTTTCTAAATTTTGGATTTTTATTATTGCACTAAAAGTTTATCTCATACCCTCAAACTTAAATCTAACATTGTCCTCAATGTTTCAAAAAATAAATGATTAAAAACAAGAATAAGTAAAAATTGTTATCAATTGAAGAAAAGAGTTAAGGAAGGATATTACCGTGTCGCATGAGCATGGGTTACCTCCCAAGAAGTGCTAAGTTTAAAGTCTTCAACCAGACTAAGAAATACCACAAAATGGTTTATCACCTTTCAAAATCATATACCAATAGCCCAAACAACTGTGGGTCAACAATACCAAATAAAGATGACACAAATATAAGATACCCGTATTGGATCAGACAAATAAACAAACTGAGCACAACCTTATCTAAGGTTTCTTTCAAGATAACCGGGTTTATCTGGGGTGCCCATTTAGGTTCCATATGAGTTTCTTGATAAACAGGTTCAGTCGAATGACATGACTCTAATAGTTGGATTTCCTCATTGACAGTATTAGGAGGATCGGGTTTTGGAGTCTGAAGAAACTCAAATAACACCTTAGACGTACAAATCTCGAGTCCAAAGTTAGGGAATTCAAGTAGGGATACCTGACGATCACAAGAATCATCACTATCCCCAAACTTAGGGTAAATAATACTCTCAACTGGACCAAACCCTATTGGATGGATTCTGGGGTCCGTAAGTTCACCACAATGCTCGGTTTCTTTTGTGAACTGGTCATCTGAACAAACACCATCAAAATCATATAATGGATTATTAAAGAAAGTCTATAACATATGATCATCAGCTAAGGTGTTAATCATAGTAACTTCCTCCAATTCACTGAAAGGTTCATCAGATAAAGAATTGTCAAACACAATATAGGATAATGGATCACGAACTAAAGTGCAAATCATGTTCACCTCTTCTAAATCTTCCATCTCAGCAGACTGTCTACTAATATTAAAGACATTCAACTCAGTGGTCATATTAACAAAAGATATGTTCATAAGTTATGTTCTACAGTTGATGACATCATTAGATGTGGCTAAAAACGGGAAACCTAAATTCACCGGTATTAGAGCATTTTTGTCCTGAACATGCTGGGTATCTAGAACAAAAAATCCACTGGATAAATGAACCTATCAACCTCAATAAGAACATCCTAAATGACACCACGAGGGACTTTGACAGACATATCTGCTAACTGCAGTGTCATTTGGTTGGTTTCAACTTACCAAGACCTAGATGGGTGTACACATCATACGGGAGTAAGTTAATACTAGCTCCCAAGTCAAGCAATGCCTTATCAACAACGTAAACCAATCACATAAGATATGGTGAGACATCCAGGGTGTTTGTACTTAGGGGGTGTTTGGTTCATAAGGATTGAACTTACTTGACCAGCTAAAAAGGCTTTCTTATGGACATTAAGATTACGCTTTGGTGTACAAAGATCTTTAAGGAACTTGGCATAAGCAGGCATTTGCCTAATTGCTTTTAATAGCGGAATGTTGATGTTCACCTGCTTAAATATTTCCATTATTTCGTTGAAAGTCGATTCCTTCTTTGTTGGAACTAGAAGTTATGGGAATGGGGCTCAAGGCACAAAGGTAGTCTTATTCTGTATTGGAATCTTTAGAGATCGTTTCATTCTCTTCATCTATTGGCTCTTCTTGGGAGGTAGAAGGTGGAACTACAGTATGTCCACTTCAGGTATGATTACCTTGTTGTCAACTACCTTTCCACTCCTAAGGGTTGTAAGAGAATTCATATGATTGAGAATAATTTCTCTCCTGAAGATACTTCATATACTCCTCTAGGATTGGATTGTGTTTGACTAGGAAACCTACCTTTTTCTCTCAAAGACTCATTAATCTGACTAACCTGGATTTTTAGCTCGAAAATAGCCTGAGAGTTTGCCTGAACCATCCCCTCAATAGTTTGCTGAAACTTTGTAGTGTTTAGAGCTAATATGTAAAAAAACTCTTCTAAAATCATGATTGACAGGTTCTGAAATTGGGCTAGACCTGAAGGATTCTTAGTATAGACAAAACCTGGGGAATCCTGAAAATTACTAGACTGGCCTTGATTCTGGCCCTTAGACCATGCAAAATTAGTTGGTTTCTCCAACCAGGGTTATAGGTTTCTAAATATGGGTCAAATTTCAGACGGTTTTCAAACCTAGAGTTGTTATAAAGAGCATGGGCTTGCTCTTCGTATCTAGCATGGTTTGACCCTTGATTCATCTCTAAGGCCTCTAATCTCCCAAGGATATTTGGCCTAATATCAACTCTATCGACCCTATGGATAGGATTCCTAGATATTTCTGGTTCTCTCATCGAAGCCCATTGCCTAGTTTTCACATCTAACTCGATAAACGAGTCAAAACATGTATCTGGGTCATGATCGGTAAATTTTCCACCACTCATTGTTTCTACTTGCATACGGTTTTTACTATCTAGGCCCTCATACAATATTTGGGCCATATGGGCTTTTTCAAAGCCGTGATGTGGATACAAGTATAACAATTCACTAAACCTTTCTACATAATCATGTAGGTTTTCACCTAATTTTTGCTTATAGGTTTGAATAAACTGACGAACAACAGTAGTCTTATGGTGTGGGTATAAATTCTTAAAAAAAAAACTCTACAAGGCCATCCTAGGTGGTGATTGTTTTAGAGGAAATAAAATGATAACAATCTTGGAGACATTCGGATAACTCATTGTTTCACATATCATTTTGAAGTCTCTTATGTGGGTATACGGGTTCTCATTCTCTAACCCCCTAAATGTACGAAGCATGCCAATTGTCCTAGGTTTAATATCGAATTTGACAGTAGTGGCTAGTAAAACTACCCCTGGGTCACGTACTACTCTAGAAGGGTTCATACGATCTCTAAGGGTCTTGTTTACCCGGACTTTAAGCTCATTATTACCACCCATTTCATCAAAACAGAAGTACCACCTAAATCCGTGTAACGGGTTGGACTCAAACAAAAAAGATCGTTTTCTTCAATTATATCTCCTACACGAATCCAATGAGGCATACACAAGCAGGAATACTAGTGTTTATCAAGAATTGTGCACATGCAAATGCAGGGTTCACTATTTTAGGTAAGCTTGGGTTACCTTAAATGAATATACCTACAGTCAAAGACTGGTCAAAGACTGGTCAAAGGTATAAGGTCAAAGCTTGTGGATTTTCATCTGGTGAGTCCTATAAGGCCAACGATACGGGTTCAGCTTATTTATCCACGGGTTTTCCTAAAAATCAGTGATCTAACGAAGGTGCAAAATGGTGTGTGCAACCGTGTTCTTTTATATATATATATATATATATATATATATATATATATATATATATATAGATAGATAGATAGATAGATAGATAGATAGATAGATAGATAGATAGATAGATAGATAGAAAAAATACAATACTAAAAATAAATGAGCAACAACAAAAAATAAAAGTCCAAAACTTAAGGAAAAGTAAAACTAACAAAAATAACTAAAATCTTGGATTTCTGCACTTTTTGTAGGCAAGTCCAACTTTCCACCTTTTGTTTCAAGTAAAAGCTGCACAGACACAAAAAAAAAACCAATTGAAATCTAAAAGATAAAAAAAAATCATAAATTAATTAAAAACTAAACCTAAAAAAAAGTAATTTAAAAACAAGTCCGCATCGGCGGCGCCAAAAATTGATGTAATTATAGTATAGTGGTAAGAAAGATTCGTTCACTCAGACTTGTGAAGATTGATTTTAGACCTAGTTTGTAATACTAAAAATTTAAAACTCAAACAAAGATGATATCAAGATAATATGAAAGAGCTGAGACAAAGGATTCCACCATTAACCAATTTATGTGATTCAGTTAAAAACAATATTCATGCAATTCTTACATTCAAAATGATTCTAAAATATTGCTTGTAGTAGATTTCTAAAACAATAGATGTAAATCGCAAGCATGAAGCATCAAAAATCCCTAGACCAAGCATGCATCATCAATAGAAAACACAACTATTTAATCAATTGATCAAATTTAATTCAATGCAAATAATGATAAAAAAGAATTGTAGAAATTAATTAAATAAAAAGTACCACATAGTTATTGGAAAAATGACTTCCTCCGAAGCCTCATCAATTGGGTTTAGCTCCTCCTGTTGAAAACACTTTCAAAAAATTAATTCATAGCTCAGAAAGTGTTTACAAAGAAGAAAAATAATTGACACCAAGAATTTGCTATGAATATATCTGTCGCAAAGAAGAAATGGTAACGATTGCTAAAGCTGTCACAAAAGCAATTGAATACAAAAGAATAGGCCACAAAAATTACAGCTACGGCTTTCTTCGTCTTCTTCATGAGTAGAAAAAAATTTCTAATTTTTTTTTACGCTTCTCTAGCGGAGCCCAACTCTCTCCAATCACTTCTTAACTTCTCTATTTATACTGCAGCAACCACCCACTTTAGAATTTCCTCCAAATCTTCACCATCAAACCCACAAATATTCTCGACAAGATTTTTCTTCTCTCGGTATGATTTTATTCCCGATATGAATTGGTGATTTATTTCTTTTCCAACTCGATCATTTTTTTTCCTTTTCAGTGATCTTTTGTTGCCTCATCTTTATCCAAAACACTATTTGGAATATCTCGCGAAATAAAGAGGATAGTTTTACGAGATATTTTTTTTCCTCCGAGAGTTTAAGTTTTGTGTGATTCTTTTGATTTGTAAGTTCATTATTCACGTGCAATTCTTAATCATAAAGGTAATACTCCCTCCGTTTCAAAATAAGTGTCCGCTTTGACTAAGTCAAATTATTAAGGAGACCGGAATAATATACAAAATTATCCCTACTAAATGCTATATTGTTACTAAAATTAAAAATATTATTTTATATTTAAAAGGAATGAAGTATAAGCAATAAATATGTTAGCACATTTGTTTCCTAATTAATAACATTATGTAAAATTTTAAACTGGGCCCATTAAAAATAAGTTTATGAGTATAAAATATCAAGGGTATATTTGAGAGTTTATTGAGATGATACTATAAGCAGAAGCTGGACACAATTTTAAAACTGGCAAAAATGGAATAGAGGACATATATTTTGAAACGGAGGGAGTAATATTTACTTGCCTTAATATGCCCTCAAATCTCCAAAATTCTCGATCAAGTAATTCACGTAGATAAACTTTGAAATTTCCCGCCACATGTGTATTTGAACTTCAAAAAAGTGGGTACCTTCATCCATAGCATGCCTTTATCAAAAGTTTTAGGGGTGTCCTTATCCAAAATGAGGGTGCTTTTAACACTTTTTAGCCAATTTTTCCCACGATTATTTATTCTTCAAAAATACCTAAAAACATAATAAAATAATAGTATTAGCAAATAAATTGAGAACTATAAATATGAAGAATTAAGACAAATCAGACACAAAAATGTATATATCAAGAATAATGGGATCACAAAATAATTTGAGCATGCTTGAGACGTTGAATAAGAGAAACTAGGGGGCATGTTAGTCTTTTCTTCACTAGTGGTAAAAACAAGAAAATGAACCCGGAGAAAAATAGAAACTTCTCATTCCTTCCTTAGTTTTCATTATATTTTGTTTCTCCTCTTCCCTTTTCTCTGAGGCTGAAACTTAAAAAACGTGATTGAAATTAGGCATGAGTGAGCTTCAAGGACTTATAATTACTTTGAGTTGCGTATGTTGATGGGGTCAGACGAGAAGGAGAAATTCTTCTTCTTATTCTTGAATTTGGAATTTGTTTGAAGTAATTGTTATTTATAACTTAAATGATCAAAATAGTTCTTATCAATTTAGTTTTTATTTTATGTTATATAATTGGACGATTAAATTTTAACTTTTGTGATATTAAAGCATGGGATGGTTGTATTTTATTTCAATTTTAATTTTAATCTTGATAATTGATGAGATAAGGTTCATAATTTTAGAACTAGGGTTCTGCATGTTGAATAAAGGGGTTTACCCAAAATATAATTATAATGTTAAATTAATGTTGAATAAAAGGGTTTATCCAAAATATAATTATAATATTAAATTAATGACAAATGTTTGAATGAGTTTTATGAAGGGGTTACATTTCTTTTATGAATAGTTCTAACTTGAGTTAGCATTTGTATTTAGCCTAGTGTCGGTTTTCTATGGTAGTATCACATTTAATTATTTTTATGCTTGTGTTGGTCACCTGGTCTTATTGGTTTAATTTTTTGTTCCATTTTAAGATACAGGACAAGTTGCTTTCTAGTTGTCTATGTAATGGGATGATTGATTTGATAACTTGGATTGGTATTCAAAGCAATCAGAAGTCTGATACATATGGTACTTGCTAGTGTTTGTTATTGAACATAAATAGACGATTATTGTTTGGCAGTTCATATCATCTAACTAGACTTAGAGATGGTTGTTGCCATTTGGAGGCAATTCATACCATCTGAAAAGATGGTTGATGCATATGGTGGCAGTTCATATCATCGATCTAGAGATGATTACTAGCTCTTTGAGAAGTTTATATTGTATGAGATAGAAAATATGTTGATCTTGACAGAGTGTTGTGAGTTTGCCTGGCCAAGTGGCATTCCATTATTATGGCTACCCACGGAAGACCGTCTGGACGGTGGCTGGCATTCGACTGCTCTGACATTAGAGATTAGTCCTTACAGTTAAACAATATAACCATTTGACGGCGTCGATGATCCTAAGTTACTTTGAGTTTGTCAGGCCTTTAAGGGTATCCCATTACTATGGCAACCTGCGGAAGACCGTCCGGAACGGTGGCTGGTACCGACTACCTTGACATTAGATTTTGGTCCTTACAATAAAACGATGGAGCTTTAACAGATTCGATGACCCTTGGTATGATAAGTATACTTATATGCTTATAAAGAAATTTGGGAGAAATTGAAAGACAGTCGCTTCGAAAGAAAAGTAAACTTTTCAATGGAAATTAGTAACATTGGTTCCTTGAGTGGCGTATCAGAAAGTCTTAACTTGCCAAGTGGGTTGAACCCGACTCGTTGGAAGCGAATTTTTTTACGGTCCGTCACAACCTACATACCCACCATAAGGTTGTTGGCATGAATGAGAATAACCAAAAGGATCTGTGGGATGTTGATCGTATCCAAAGGATTGGTTGTGATTATACCCCATGGTTGGTTAAGAGCTATCAAAAGATTGAGGACCAAAACCAAATTGATTACCATTATTATATACTTGATCTTGTGCATCATACATGTTATTTCCGTAAGGGAACATGACGACACACCAACGAGTTGTTTCCACCACGAAAACCTAAAAACCTGAAAAACACATACACACACAAACAAAAACAACGTAAAATAGAAATGAAAAAAAAATCTCAAACAAAAACATTGTATTGCTCCCAGGCAGTGGTGCCAAAATTTGATGCGTGTCATAAGTGCAACAAATTACTTTAGATATTTCCCACTATTACCAACAAGTAATACAATGGTTGCAAGGATCATTCCCACGAGGAGTTGTGTAATTGTTATTTCTTTTCAAATTCTTTTGTAACCAAATGGCGATTATACTGAATTAAACTGTAGTAAACTAACAAAATAAAATACAAAGTAACTAAAGGTTGTGATCAAGGGAAGAAGATACCATCTAGAGGTTTCATCTTCCATCATAAATCATGCTCCTCAATCGATTAGAATTAATATCTACCTTATCTTCATACTAAGATCCCTAGAGAACGCCATCGGGAGCATACTCCAGTAAATTCCTTATGTCATCGCATACCATAACGATGAATATGTAAATACTACTCAACGAACAATCTAAGACAATGTGCTATTAAGTTTAATCCTCCAAGAGTGTTAGGTTCTTTGAATTAAGATAATCAAAGCAATAGAAATGTTGTGGGTATCCTATTTAATATTGGTCAAGCTTCTATATGCAATTACACGAAGGTTTTGAGTACAATCAGTAATCACACTATGCTACTCGTGACCAGGTCTATCAACTATTCAGTATCTCTAAACCTTAGTTTATCTTTAGATATGAATATGTATTCACTTAGTATGCATCCTCAACATACGCAAATTCGATCATACATGAAGATATTAAAAGTAGAACATGAACAATAAAAAAGATCTTGAATATTAACAATAATCAGGCAGATTGATTCACATATTTAGGTAGGAATTCCAATTACATCCTAACCAATAGAAAATTTAGCTACTTAAGGATTTACTAAATCCCATAAAAAATATACAAAAGAAGAAGAATGGTTTCTTGTGAAGATGTAATATGAGAGGTAGAAGATTATCTCCATGTTTAAAAGTGTGTCTTGTTTGAGCCTTAGATGTCTCATTTTGTAGCTTTCAACTCTTGGACCTCAAGTATCCTCTCTTTCTAGGGTTTAAAAACCAATTGAGACTATGTTTCCTTGATTTATAAGTCAAAAACACGTCCAAGAAGTGCCCTTGAGGTGTCATAATCGGCGTATCTAACTCTCCATAAGCACCGATTATAATGCCTCAAAAACCAGACTTTTGTATAAAATATTATCCAGAATCGACCAATGTAAAGTCCACCGATTTTGTGCATTTCTATTTTTCTTTATTGTTTTTCTTATAACTTCTTCATTTGACCCCGGAATGACCTCATTCTTTTTCCATTGGTTTCGTATTTTAATTCTCCTCAAGGTGATCATAAGAAATTCTGAATTTGAACAAGTTGAACTTGGAATTTTATATTCTTCACTTGTAGAACTTGACTTCCTTGTTCGTTTCATGTAGTAATGAACTCCCTTCTTATCTTTTTTGGTTGAATCAACTTAAAAACTCCTAAAAAACTAAAAAAACAAAATAAAAGCATAATGATATGAAAACTAAGAATAAGAAATGAATTAGAGTACTCAAATAGTGCAAATAATGCACCTATCAGGAATCATGCACAACAAATGATAGTAAAATTTGTGGATTTACTTATTGGAAGAGCAAATCCAGACTGCCATTTATCTTGCCTAAATTAGCAAATTTTGTTTTATAATATATATACTAGGGCTTACGGCACGGGACTTCATGTACCCCGAGATTATTTTTTTCTAATTTAGTTGGTGGAGGATCACTGTATGATATGGTGGTGCTTAGAAAAGTAAGTAATTTTCATGATTTGTAGAATCCCTTCTTTTTTATAGTGACTTTATCCATTAGAAAAAAAAAAACTTGATTTATAAGTAAGTAATTGATATTAAGGCCATGTTTCCTTAATTTATAAGTCAAAAACACGTTTAAAAAGTGCCCTTGAGGTGTCACAATCGGCGTATCTAACTCTCTACAAGCACCGATTAGAATGCCTCAAAAACCAGACTTTTTGTATAAAATATCATCCAGAATCGGCCAATGTAAACACCATGTCCACCGATTTTGTGCATTTCTATTTTTCTTCATTGTTTTGCTCATAACTTTTTCATATGAACTCAGAATGACCTCATTCTTTTTCCATTGGTTTCGTCCTCAAGGTGATGATAAGAACTTCTGAATTTGAACGAGTTAAACTTAGAATTTTGATATTCTTCACTTGTAGAATTTGACTTCCTTGTTCATTTCATGTAGCAATGAACTCCTTTCTTATCTTTTTTGGTTGAATTAACTTCAAAACTCCAAAAGAACTAAAAAAAATAAAATAAAAGCATAATGGTATGAAAACTAACAATAAGAATAAAGTACCCAAATAGTGCAAATAATGCACCTATCAGGAATCATGCACAACAAATGATAATAAAATTTGTGGATTTATCTATTGGGAGAGCAAATCCAGACTGCCATTTATCTTGCCTAAGTTAGCCAAACTTTGTATTATAATATGTATCCCAAGATTCTTCTTCTTTTTTTTTAATTTAGTTGGTGGAGAATCACTGTTTGATATGGTGGTGTTTAGAAAAGTAAGTAATTTTCATGATTTGTGGAATCCCTTCTTTTTTATAGTTATCGCCATGTGTAACAACTATTTGACGTTCGTTTTTCTATCACCCCCTAGCCAGTTCTGAAAATACAGGGAGTCTCTACGTTGAAAATAACAATGTGTATTAGCTGTTTTAATCCATGATTTTGTGTGTCAATTTATTGGAGAGAAAATTTTCATAGTGGAAGGTTTTTCTTTCTCTCTAATGGATAGAGTCACATAATTTTTTCTGATATATGTTCTTAGCTCATGGACATCTTATTATGTTGCATGAATATTTTTTCCATATTCAAACCAATCACATGAAAATCTTTTTGTGTTTGCAACCCAGTTTACTGTTCGGATTTATTGATATACCATTGGGTTTGTGTGTTATGTTGGATGTTGGGTCCCATCCTCTGGTGCTGGTAGACTTGCCATAATCTAAGTAGATATGCGTTTTTTAAATCTTTTTTTATCCCTCCCTTAGTTCTGTTAAAATTAGAGTGCAAAAGTCCTCGTCTCAAACATTGATTTACAGACCAACTGATAAGGAAGCTATTGCATACAGATAAATTTAGTACCCATATTAAACATGATATAAAATACTGGAAGTTGTACTAACACAACACTGCTGAAGATATATTTTATACTTTATATTTTTATATTGATTTTCATGTGGTTGAATTTGCTTATGTAGCACCACCGGGAAAAAAACTAAATCTTGTACAACTTTTTTAAAACCTAGTATTGATTGCATATGGGATTGTTGTGAAGCAATCTAATGTACTCCACAAAAGTTACGAGGCAGTACCCGAAGACAAAAAAAAACATGAATCAATGTGCTACCCGACTTAAATATGTATCATCTGATATGTTGCAATACCAATTTATACTTATGACGGGGATAAAAAGAGCATAATGTAATAAACACATGCTATTAAAGTAGGGGTGAACATACATCCAATCGGTCATTTAACCTTTTCAACCAAGTGCCTCTCAATCCAATGTACCAAGTCTTTTAATAATTAAAGTTATTCAGGTACGGCTGCCACAGTACATGCTCCAGAAAGATCTTGAAGGCGTCATGCACTTGGAGTTGACTTAGATTGTTGATGAATACTCATCTCATGGACCCAACCAGACCGCTCAAGTGTATTTTTACCATGTCGATTCGTCCCTCTAAAAACAAAAATGTAAATTGTAAGCTTCAGTAAACCAAAACCGAAGTTTGATCAAGATACTTTTGACTGCAATAGAGTGTGATGAATAAAGTTGTTCCTCTTAAAATACTAATAAATAGTAAACACTAAAAGAAGTGTTTTAAAACTAACGCAAAGTAAGAACTTCAGATATAATAAACACCCAACAAACAAAATACTAAACCATAAAGCTAAATTGTTAGCATGGAAGTAGGGAGGAACCGATGGATTTTCCACTAAATTCTTGTTAAAATTAAATTCTATTAAGAATTATAAGGGATAGAAAACGACTAACTATATTTTTTTGTTTCTCTTCCTTTCATTGAATAGAATGCATTGGGTTCAATGATAGGATTTCGAAATCTTATATAAAATAACTGCAATCGCATGGTGTCTACAATGCAGACAACGACAAGTACGGGTCGAACCCACAGGGAGCGGGGATAATACTGCAATTAATATCTCAATTAAACAAATCAAAAATAATATTTTTGGATTTTTCAGAATAAATTTAAAACAAGAAAAAAAAATTAAACTAATAAAATAAATTAAATGGGAAAAACAGTAATCAGGGTTTTCAGTATCCACCACTATTTATATTTAATTACTGAAGTGAAACATAACTCCTGAGTATTTATCTATTGTTCGTTCTATCGACATCAGTATTATATGTATTAGAGTCGCAAATATCACTGGGACGCCCTGAGCATGGCACATCAAAAGCTCTAAGTCTCATGCATACACCATCTAACTACGTTAGAAACTAATTATAGGTTCACAAATAATATCTGGCTCTTCTAAGCATACCCCATCTAAGGATTTACCCAAGCATGAAATATCAAATAAGTAGACAAACATATTTGTTATCCTATTAATTCTGCGCACAGGTTACTGTATTGTACAAAACCGGTGAAGCGACAACTAATTTTTCATTAAATCAAAAAATCAAGATCATGGAATTAATCTATTCAAATCATAATAGTCTGTACCAAATAATTCAATTTAATTGGTCTATTACTCAAAGTGGTTTCAAACATAAACCCTAACTACAAAATTAGTGAGGCATGGAGATGGATTTCTTAAAACCCTTAAAAATAATTAACAAAGTAGAGGGAAAAGATTAAACCAAACTCGTGATACAATAGGCATCCGTCCAACCAACCGCCTAGTCTGATCCCAAAAAGAACCAGTCGTTCTCTTCCAGGTACAGTGCACGGCCTAGCTCCCCTCTTTCTTCTTCACGTCAATCCGTACATCCAACCTACCCCTCTATCCGAGTCTGTCCTTTACCATCCTAGCCTCTGTAGTTCTCTCCCCTGTACACCTACTGAAAGCTTCTACCACCTCCGCCTACCCAAGTCTCAACAAAATCTCAAAAGATAACTCCATTTCTCTCTTTTTTCAATCCCTCTTTTATACATGTCAAGTCTTCTCCCCCACGTCATTTTTTTTCTCTTTCTTTTTATATCACCGTACCACTTTCAATCTCATGTCACTTTCCCCTTCATCACACCTGCCTGGCCACGTGCTAGCTCTTCTTAGCCTCAATTACTGCCTAGCCGTCCTTTTTAGCTTTCTTTCTTCCAAACAAAACTGAACCCTCGAAAGGAAGTCTAATCCAAAAGTAAACCTAAAAGAAGTCTACCTCCCTTACTTCTTCTTTTACTTTTCCTATTTATACTCTCTTTATTTCCGTTTCCTTCTCCACCTAAGCTCTTCAGCCAACCATCTACTCTTCTCTACCCAACTCCTACGAATAGACAACACCAAAAGACTCTTCCCACCTATAACCAGCCTTTCTCCACTCTTCCTAACGCCTGCCAACCCCTGTCTCTATACGGTAGCCTTCCGTTGATCCCTACAATCAGCCCACTTTTCACGCCTATCAGTCGTCCCTTACACAGCCTAGGTCTTGTCTCTAGCCTCCAATTGTTTTACGCCCAGACTTCTCACCTCCTCTAGCTTCTTTCACGTGACCCAATTTGGGTAAGCTCTCAACTATTATCCCGTTGAATAAGCTGATGAGTGATTATGTGATAATGTAATACAGTGGCTAAATAATTATGTTCATTTAGCTCAGTTTTCTTGTAACATCGGGTTTACGTATACCACCTATAAAAATACATTATTAGTACAAATTAAAGTACTACCAAATATAAATTAGTTGGTAAGAATATATAAATTAAGCGCCTATCATTCAACTGCTTGATAGGTGCATAATCTACATATTTTGAGTGTCAATTCCATACTTGTTTTAGTTATATTTCTTGCATTTTACCTTTTATTACTCTTGTTTTCTATTTTGTTTCTCATGCTAGGACGATTCAACCAAAATAAGTGGAAATGACTTTAAAAGTGTTAAGGAAGTGAAGTGCTACAAGTGAATAAAATTAAAGATAAAATTAAACTCATTCAAATCCAGGAATTCTTCTCACCATCTTTTATAGAATTGGAAGACGAAGCCACTGCCAAAAGAACGAGGTCATTCCGAGTTCGTATGAAGAAGTTATGAGCAAAACCGTGAAACCAACTTGGATTTAGTTTTTGTTGGACCTTAATGGGCCTGCACGGGAAGAGAAGAAGGGAAGCGTTTTGAGCTTGCCTTCTACGTAAAAATTAGGGTTTTTGTTGGTTTTTGAGGAGGTTAAGTTTCCTAGTTGGATAAGGATCAAAAGAAGGTGGGAAGACTTTAATGAGATTAGATTTTCTAGTTGGATAGACATCAAAAGGAGGTTACTAAAGCCTATATAAAGGGGAGCCTAGATACAATTTTCAACACCACTTCTCAACGGAAAAGAGAACAAATTTTGGGTTACCCTTTTAAAGGGGGGAACTAGGATATTTTCTCTTCTTCTTATTCTCCTTCATTATTTTCTTGTATATTTTCCATGGGTTTTATTAAACCCATGGGTAGCTGATTCATCTAATGGTTGGAGATTTAATCGGAAATTCTAAACATGAGAATCAATCTGGCTGGTTGGTTTTAATTTACATTATCTATTTTTATCGTTTGTGTTTTACTACGTATAACAATTATGTGATTGTGTTCATGTAATATGATTGGTTGTTTGCTATGTTTAAAATCGTGAATTAAATATTCTTAATAACTCATCTATGAATCTCAAATAATTTTATCAAGAACCATAATAAGTAACAGTAATTTGTGATCACTAGCGGTGCGAATCGTGAAGGAAGTCACAAGTAAAGCTTGGCCTAGGTTGAATATTCCACGATTGTGCGATGTATTGCCTATGAATAACTCGTCTCACATATATTAATGCTTACCTCAAGTTGAATCTCTTAGCGACTAACATTAGGTTATTTGGTGGAAAAGAATTTAGATATTAGCGATTGCAGTATATGTTGATATATGGAGGCGTAACGAAGTATTACACCAAGTGGGGATACTTTAGGGTTATTGGTATGAAGAGAGAGTGGATGTCGATTCAAATCGATTGATGAACATGTTTGATTATGGAAGATAAAACCTCTAACCAGTATTTTCTATTTTTGTTCACAATATTTATTCACTTTTCTTTTAATTTAGTTTATTTTAGCTAAGATATTCAACAACCCCCTGGTTACCTACAAGTCAAAAGCAAACAACAATTCCCTGCTCTCTGTGGGAACGAATCCCTACTTACTACTCTACTCGTTATTATAGAATCTATAGGAAATATTTTGGTCGGATAACAACCCGTCACTGCTTACATAAAAACACCCATACTGACTCCATTAAAAACCATGTAACACCAACCAACAATTAAGCAAGCACACCAAAATTACAAAACAGAAGCAACTTAATATTCGATGGAAAACATATATATGTATTAAAAAATATAAAAAATTACAATCAAAACTCACAGAGGGGACATGGTAAGACTCATTCGTGTGAATTGAGCTACAATGGAGTTGGGAAAAGGATAAAGATTACAAAGGTGGTGTTATCATAAACAAATCTAGATGTAAAATCATGAAAATTTGTACAAAACTAAGAAAAATATAACAATATGCACATATTGAAAATATAAACCTGAGTTGATGATATGCTAAGCTCTGGATATTCAGAATAAAAAGCATCATTTGTATTGCTATAGGTTTTCCATTGATGGTCTACTACTTAAATTCAAATGTGACATCACAAAATGGTATATAAAAATTGATGAACACACGTCTCAGTAAGAGCATACCTACAAAACCGTACAAAACCTTCACGAACAGAATGGTTATCTTTGTAGTTTCCACTATTCAGGGGAAACCTAGCTTGGAAGCAACTGCTATATGCTCCCTGTTAAGTTGAGATTCGAAATGTTCCATATCTTCTTCTTGGGAAGTTCCAGAAAATTCTCGTGCAAATTGAGAAGATTTTCTGACAATTCATCGAGGATGAAGTTGGATAATTTGAGCACGTGAGACTGAATTCCTGTAAATCTTTCTCATCTCATCTTAACGCCTTTATAATGCCATATGATGTAGTGCAATATTGTACCTAAAACCATTTTTATTACAAAATTCATGTAGTACCCGGTATAGTAAGATGTTTTTATAAAATATATTATCATGTGGTCTCTGAACCTTAAGACAACGTCCGCACATCTATTCTTGTATCCTAAGTTTTCAGCTATTTTACCCTGCAGATCTCTCTAAGAACAGATCCGAAAATAACTTTGGACCCAACATCTAACGAATATTCAAAATACCCCCACTTTTGTAATCCAATCTTTTAAACCTTAAATCAGTATCTACCTTGTGTCATTTGATGGTTGAAGCTAGACGCTAAACAACGGGAAAAAAACCTCACAGAACCCTGAAAATCCAATCCCTTGCATCATGTGTCGTTTACTCTCATGATAAACATTGTTCCAATCAAAGTTCATCAATTTCTCATTCAAGAAAATAACCTAACACCAACATTTCCAGGTTTTGGAATTCGTTAGAATTTAACTTTCTTCTCAGGTTTTGGTTAGTAAATTAGTTGACACCTATGGATGTTTAAGTAATTTCACCGAGTTAACAAAATTTTTGGACGGTCAACTATGGTCCTGATACCCAAACACCAATATGAAACTTTCTAGACCTAAAGTCAAAATAACCTTTATTGTTGTTGTTATTATTGTTATATTATTATTATCGTTATTATTTTGTACAAAAAAAATAATAAAGTTTGAATAGTAAAAATAGTTACGTATAAACAAATATTTAAAGGTGAAATTTGTCATTTTAATATAATAATAAGGTTAAAATGCCTGGTAAATTTGAAAGTTGCCTCAAAATAATTTGAGCTTCATGATAAAACAAAATAGGATCATTATGTGTTGATATTGAAAACTCCTTATCCACCTATTTTTACAATGACTAATATACCCTTAATTAATCACTGTTAATTAGTTGGTATGATTAAATTAGTTAATTAATATTATTGATTATATAGTTAGACTGTTGGAAATTAGACTTAGTTTTTTTAACGAAAGATTGTGTTAGAGAAGAAGAAGAAGTTGGGAAACATTGAAACCCAACTAGGTATTGGTGATTTTGGTAACAAAAATGGATGAGAACGAAGAAGTAGTCATGTCTTCATTTTGTGGTGAAACCCTAGATGATGATTTATTGGAAGCAAATGAAAAATCTCATAACCAAAACAAATATAGTAAAGCATAAAATGAAAAGGTATTGTGTTATGGAACTCAAATATGAAATTTGTATGTGATAGTTGGCATGCAAAAATCGATTTTTGCATGCAATTAATGTCATTGCAGTACCAGAATCGACAGTTAATGGAATATGATATCTACCGATTGCCACTTATGTTCTTATTTCACTGTATAATCAGTATATAACGGAAACTGATATCTACCGATTATACACTCTTGTTCTTATTTCACCGAATAATCGGTAGTTCGTGAATTTTATAGACTACCGATTATAAATTTTATTTCCTATTTCGGAATTTGGAATTCTTACAATCGGTAGTTTAGTCAAGATGCTTATCTACCGATAATGATAGTAGCCCCAATTTATAACAAAATCCAATTTGAAAATTTTCGTATAATCGCTAGAAATTAACTAATCTTATTTACTATTACACTGATTTTCGTGTCTAAAAAATTTGACCAATTTACGTGTTAATCGACATATTTAGATTTTATTTTTCTACCGTTTGTAGAGTATCAGTAGTAATGAAAAACCTTAAACTACTGATTATGATAATTGTTTTGTCCAGAAAACTTGTCTTGTTTGTTGGTTATAATCGGATGTTGGAGTTTCTAATTTATAATCGGTAGTATATGGAAGCCCTTGCTACCGATTATGTTACATCATACCGACATTTGAAGTGAAATAAAATGCAACTTGATAATGAAGTAAACTTAAAAATAGTTAATATAATATTGTCTAAACTAAAACAAATTGGTTCCTCACTTACTGCATAATATTGTTCAAAATAACTTAAAACACCCAGCAAAAATGAAAGATACATTATAGACATTAAAGAGATTAATCTCATTGATTTCATTGTCTGCAGTCGAAGTTTTAAAGTTTAGCAACATGGTTATTTTCAACTGTGTTTTCCTAATTGGTTAGTATAGCCTAAAAAGGATGGAATTTGTCCATGAATGAATATGTTGTGGGTGATTTTTTTATCTTTTTGTGCTGCTTAAGTTACATGTGTAACCGTATTTGATGAGCAATTTTCTTATGGTATAGTTTTTGCTTGTTATGTGAACTTAGTGTTGATGTGCAACTTGTTTGGATACTAAGTTCTGAAAGTGTTCGTATATATAGTGTGTACATTATGTCTGCTCAAACCTTTTGAAATTATCATAACGTAGTTAATTTTGATGTTCACATGATTTTGTTAGCCATAATTATTGTTTTCTAATTTTAGTTGACTAAAAGTTTAATGAACAATGAATAAGTTCAGGTTTGTTGTTTTACTTCTAATTAACATGTCAGTGTTGATAATTTTTTTTAAATTTTTAATTTTAACAGTATATCATATGTTGTTGCCCTCTAGTGGTAATCAGCCGTGCATATCGAGCCTGCTGCAAGACTTCCATTGGACATCGTCCAATTTGAGAATGATAAGTATAGTCGCTTATACGGAGAATTTGAGGATGCGAGCGATTACAATGTGGCAGATAATTATAAAAATCAGTTTTTGAACCATTCTATTAAATATGAGGTTGTCCTTGAAGAAGAAGTATGACGGTTGATTGAAGAAGAATAAACATAGAAAGAACGCGAACAATGGAAGAGAAAAAGAAGAAGTGAACATCAATTGGAAGAAGAAGAACGTCGGTTGGTTGAAGAAGAAGAAGAAGCATGATTGTTGATTGAAAAAAAAAAGAAATGAGGGAAGAACACGAACAATGAAAAAAAAAAGGAAGAAGGGAGCATCAGTTGGAATAAGAATAACGTCACGAACAATGGAAAAAGAAGAATAGGTAGCATCAGTTGGAAGAAGAACGTCGCAAACATCAATTAACCCTTTCTATTACTACAAAATTCATAAATAAAGTAGTTAAAATGGTGGGGTACCATTCTCCTTTTGGTAGTGACAAATCTTGTATGTCTTCTTAAGAAAATGAATTTTTCCATTTTTCGAGGTCTCAACAGGGTGTGGAATTTAATTGCATGTGATCAAATTTCAACCATTAATTTATCTTCGCGATGACAAATCTCGACCACTATTTATCTCTCCTAACTTAACCAAGCTTTATTTTTTAATATAGACTAGAGCTTGACCCATGCCTTAACGACACTATCTCCATAGCAAGTAATTTCTTTTGTGTGCCAATTTTGACATGTATTATTTTTTTGTTGTCATTGTATAAAATGATAAAAAAAAATTCATGTTTTCTTTTATATTATTATCGAGATTATTTTAACATTAAAGAAGACCAACCACATCTTCCATAATATAATGTTACGTGTACCATGATGACAAAGAATAAACATTACCCACTACCGTATTGATCAACACTCACTACCACCACCAGAACCACCCACTACCATTACTTCTTCCACCACCACCCCCATCACCCCTAATATCCACTAATATGATTATTAGCAAATTCATTATTTATTAATGAAAGTTTATTTATTAAGATAATTTATAAAATATTTATTATGATAAATTAATAAAATATTTATTATAAGAGATGAATGAGACAATAATGGAGTAAACAAATGAAGGATAAGGTTCTTCCGCCAAGAAAAACCCTAAAATTCCTAGGGTTTTTTTGGAACTCATAATCTTTTATATATATATCAGTTTAATCAAAAGTAAAATGTTAACTTGTACACCATGCATGCGTAGATAACTCATTAGTTAGTTTTTATATATGTTGGAAGTGTAAACTTTATACTCAAAACGAAAGAGTAAAATATTAAATATTCAATTTTTTTTGGATAATATTGAAAAGACAAGGGAACCCAGTAGTCTAGCTACCAACTTTTTCTTTTTGAGTAAATATTAGACATACATAATGAGTGATCTTATGGAGAAAGAGAAGGCTAGAAACCTAACATACCTAACGTAACTTCCTTGCCAACAACAATAACAATAGTTTTGTAGTATCACATACAAAACCTAATTCAACGATACAACTAAAATTATAATTTTTATGAGGGGTTTTTTGCGCTATCCCGTTGGATAATATGCTAACTTGCATTACCTCCCCGATTAATTCAAAATAGGTGAAATCTCCCTTATATTAATTATACCGTGACATCCTAGTTAAGTAAGCACGTGTAATACACGTGGGTTCAATATAAAATATAAACTCTTAAATATCCAAAAATATCCTTTAACCCTCATAGCATCATTGTTTTCTTCTTCGCCGCCGATAGAAAACTTGGGTATTTTAAAATTATGGATCTCAACTAAAACGGGATCAAATCAAGCAGAAATTTCTTCGATTTATTATCAATACTAGAGATCTTTTGAGAGGAACACTGATGAATTTGGATCAAGAAATGAAATCAATTAATTGATTTACACAAATCAGGGTTTCGTTGATTGACAAAAATTATAAAAGTTTTACAATAGGGTTTTAATTATGGCGAAGAACCAACAACAATAGCGGCGGTGGTAGCAACATTGAGGGTGCAACATCAGTGCAAGTGGATTAGTGAATTTTGTTTTATATTGCGCCATTTTGATTGAATT
Source organism: Papaver californicum (assembly GCA_023531435.1). Lineage (NCBI taxonomy): Eukaryota > Viridiplantae > Streptophyta > Magnoliopsida > Ranunculales > Papaveraceae > Papaver > Papaver californicum. The sequence continues at coordinate 13,373,644 of JAJJMC010003936.1, read as the reverse complement.
TTGACTGAAATTAATCAAACTTGCAACCAAAAAATTCTCTGGAAATATCAATGATTCAACATACTTCATGATTCTAAAACATGGGTTATATTCAAATTCTGGTTTTTGTTCCCCAGTTTTAATTAATTTCAGTTTATATTTTTTCTTGATTTTCAATCAATCATGTTGATCCCTGTGTTGTCTTAATGAAATGGGTTTTTGATGATTTTAATTATGTATGGTGATTTCGGTGGTGTTGATGGAAGTAAATCTTAATCGTGACTATGAGTTTCCGATTAATGCAGTAATTGGCATTTGAGGTTTGGTGGTGATTCAGTGACTATGAAGTCGACCCAATCCCCTATTTTTCGACGAAGCATAAACTGTGTTAGTCCATTTTCTTCTTAGTTTGCATTTATAATGGGGGTTCTTGTGAATCTCAATGTTATTCCTTTTCTCATATGCACGAAGTTTTGAACAAAAGATTTTTTTATGTTTATTCATAGTTAGAGAAGAGAAGAAGGTGAAAGAGGTGATAAGAAAGGTGTGAAGGGTATTAATAGGTTTTTAGGTTTTAATATCTTATTGTGAGATACATATGTGTCACACGTGCTTACACAACTGGGGGTGATGACAGAATTAATATAAATAATGTTTTACCTATTTTAAATTAATAGGGAAGATAATATAAATTAATATATTATAATCAAAGGGAGTAACACAAAATTAAACACTCCAACGTTATAGAGACGTTATAGAATTGGAATAAGAAGAATTTGATTTGGTCTTGCTTCAAAAAATAAATAAATTGATTTGGTCTTTACAAACTATAATTTGCGATAACGAAAAATCACTTGGTTTTAATCTTACTGCAGAAGATTACTACATTCCACGAAACTATCCGGTGCATCCGCAAGGAATGTTTGGATAACCCTATGAAATTTTATAACCCGGTAGCTCATGTTAGCTTCCAGTCTTACAAATTTGATGTTGAAGATGGAAAAAAGAAAAAGAAAGTACACAACCAACGTATATCTGTTTTGGTTACCTATCTCTCTCTCGCAAGCCTTATTGATGGGGATTTATTGACGAGCAAACGTATAGATTACCATTCTTTCACCCACCAAACCTATGGACTTCTCTATCACACACACACGTCTGTTAATTCTCCACCATCCAATTTTAGGGTTTCTCTTTTTATTCTCATAGGTTTCTTCTTCAGTTCTTCCCTTTTTCTCATTTTCATTTATCTTTTGTTTGCTTCTGAATTTAGTACTAACTTCAGGCTTCGAACCGATCCCAGGTCTGTTCCGTTTTTAGTCTTTTTTCCAAAGTTCCTTTAATCAACAACAACTACTTGTTTCCTCTGATTGTTCTGTTTTTTTATTTTCAAAATTAATTTTAGATCATACTATGTTTCCAGTACTTAGGGGGGAAATTTAGGGTTTTCGTTTAGGGAATTCGAGAAAGCTAAATCTGAATTATACTAGTAATCATGGGTTTTGATTGAATTTAAAAATGGAGTGATGGAAAAGCTCCCTATCATTTTTTTGATCTTATTTTTTTAAGTGTTTTAGTTACTGAATGTAATGTTTGTAACTAAGGCAATACGTAAGTGTTCAAGATTGAGCACTTACTTCTCATACCCATTTGTTCCAGTTCCTTTTCTTGCATACAGTTCGACAATGTCCAGTTTGGAGGAACCACTGTGTCTCGACAGATTTCCAGACATGAGAGGATTGGACAGGGTCCGGAGGTTCTCTTCTAGTGCTTGCAGGCCTAGGTCTGGTGAAACAAGTAGTGAGGATCATTGGGTTGACGATAGAACTTGCAGCTCATCTAACAGTTGCAAGTAAGTTAACTCATCTTCAGTGAACTGAAAGTATTGGGTCACTTACCCATTCACTAGCCTACTTGTGTTCCGTAGTTTTTTTAAGCATATGAATTTTTTTTTCAATCCAAATGTCGCTTAAGTGGGCAATTCTTCAAATATAAGATATAAGATCATCTTAATGTTAGTATGGACTATTAAAATGCAAAATCCTGTTTTAAATGTGTTTGTGTTTTGGCATTCCAGAGATATGAATCATGACCTTCAATTGGAATTGATGCTATTATAAGATCCTACTTTTACTTGGAAGAAAGTAAAGCATGTAAAATGTAGTACACAAGCTGATAGATGTGTATCAAGTTAAGAAATATTATGGTTATAAGCTTGGTTGTGTCATTTACTTATCTAATTTAAGGAATTTCTTCAGCTTTGAATTATACAACCATGGCTTAAAAAGAAATTCTCAAACTAAATTGAAACGATATTAAAATTGGTATAGATTTTGTTTTCAAGCAGTGTTTCTAGCAATGTCATCGTATGCCATATTGAATTAAGAGGTTGGATGAACTTAAACTATGAGAAATACTGACCACATGTAGGTTCTAACTTTAGTTCTATGCATTGGGTGATTTTCATCTTCCGTTCTCTTCTCTTTTTTTGCCTATTAACTTGGACTAGTTGTCTCAGTGTTGCGATTCAGTCCTTCACTTTGCACATTTCCCAACTGTGTCGAATTACCCCTTGACTTGATGAAGAAGAATGGTGTCACTAGAAGATGATTTTTTTTTTTTAATTACAACTTGGAGCTACTAGTGATCAGCCTCTATAATCCTGAGTATTTCCAGTTGAACATTGAGACCGTAAGTAGTACATGAATAATATCAAGAGACTATTTCTTTCTGAATTGAGTCCTCTCATGTGAACTGTTCTTGTTAGTCATATAGTACAATATTTTTATCTTGTTCATTGACGTATGGTGAATTTTGAGAAGTTGTAGAGCATTATAATACTTCTAACCTTTGAACTTGTACAAATTTTGGTCGTGGAGCTAGTCTGGTGATGACAGCAATTAGTATTGTTTGTTTTGAATTTGAATTTCTTGCATAAGTAACATCCTAATCTCGGTTTCAGTGGAGAATACACAAAACAGATCTTCTCATGTCGAGGACAGACAACGGATACATTCTGGGAAGATTCCTTAAGCAAAAGAACTAAAAGCCTCGGTAGGAACCGTACCGTTTGTGATTTGTGGTATTCTCCAGATCGTCAGTATAGCTCTCAGTGCTCCAACAAGGATGGAGCTGACGAAAAGAACAAGGTACTCTGACATTTTATATCCTTTTTTTTGTTAGTAGCTAATTAGTAATTAGCCTTTTGTTTTCCTAAAATCTATATTTAAGTTGGTTTCTGTTTGGACTTGACATCTTTCAGAAAGATACAAGTGAAATGTTCCTACTCACCGCAGATATTCTCCATTTTATGCCAGAACTTCTTACCTTAGGAGCTCAGAGTCCAGTTATTATCTTTATCTGATAATCCCGTGGGATGTATGTGTTAGTGACCTGAGGGTAGAAAGTGTTTCTTGCTTGTCCCATCTGCAATAAATATCAGAGTATTTCGGTGAATTTGTTAGAGGATTTATTCACATTAAATTAGGGTTTAGCTTTACTGAGAGATTTTTATTAAGCTCAGATTTTTGTTAAGAGATTGTTTGCAAATATGTGTAGAAGTTTTGGCATGGTTACATGAAGAAAATTTTGGAGAATCCATGCATAGCTGTGCAAGGTCCTATTCCCTGTTAATTTTGTTTACTTAGTTAACAACTTTTTAGTGGGATACAGTTTAGTTGTGTACTTGTGCTAGATGAAATATTATCTCATTACCAGAATGTATACAGTTTGCAACAACTTAATTTTGGTTGTTTATCAGGCAAATGCACTGGTTTTATTAGGATTTTGTCAAGTTACTTACCAGTTTTTTGTACTTAAACATGTATTAATAACCACACACGTCTTTTGTCTGCTAAGTACACAAGTGTGTTACTTTTATATTATCACTTCACCTAAGGTTGGTGAACATTACTTCCTACTCTTCTTTTGTAAGAAGAGAAGGAAGGTTTAGTCCCACATGGCCACATCAAGTATATCATGTAATGGGTAGTCTCTAAGGTGTCTATATATACCAATAGCTCTTCTAAAAAAATATTTCAAGGTCATAGAAACACATGCTTATATACAAGTGAATTATGATCTTCAAAATTTTCATGTCTTAAAAAAGTTTGATGTAAAAATAATAATTTTCATGGATTTTTCTTCAATGCAGTATTTGAGAGGTACACTAAAGTTTGTAAAGATCGTGGAAGTTGGTCCAAGGGACGGGTTGCAAAATGAGAAGAATATTGTACCTACATCTGTTAAGATCGAACTGATACAGAGGCTAGTTTCTTCTGGATTGCTGTTATAGAACCAACAAGTTTTGTCTCCCCAAAATGGGTACCTCAGGTAATTGGATCGTTTCCTTTTTAGTTTATGGGTTTGGACTTATATCTAATGAATGAAACCCCATGGCGATGGTTTGTTTAGATAAGCTGAGGTATTTTAGTTGCAACTACTGCTGTACTACTCTATGTGATGGTCATCAATTTTGTGTAGTTAGCTTTCTGCTGAATAACCATATCACTTGGGGTTTTGTTCTTAACTTCTTATGCTTCTTAGTTCCACTGGATCAAATTTTATCTAACCACATTGCTTAACTATTATACGACACAGCTAGCAGATGCAAAGGACGTTATGGAAGCAATTGGAACTGTTGAGGGGGTTAGATTTCCTGTGTTGACTCCAAACCTGAAGGTTAGCAATCGCATCCAGAGTGAAAAAGAGAACATGTAAGTGCCAATTACTTCTGAAGGATCTTGTTGATGGTTAAGTTACTGCTGCTAAGGTTTTGAAGCCTCTGTTGCAGCTGGAGCTAAAGAAGTTGCAATCTTCGCATCAGCATCTGAATCCTTTTCCAAGTCAAATATTAATTGCACTATCGAAGATAGTCTTGATCGTTATCGGGGTGTTGCTCGTGCTGCTGGAAAGCTCTCAATTCCTATTCGGGGTATGGTTTGCATAATTGCTGATAAATATTTTGTTAGATTAAAGAAACTCCATCCTTAATATGGTCTCGAGGTTTCATTTTATATCATTGGATCTACAAGAAACAAGCATCCGTTTTATTTCTTGTGCTCATTACACGTGTAAGACTTCCAATCTTCAGTGGTATCCCCGTTCAGCTTTGGCTAAGAGAAGCAGTCATATAATATTCCAAAATTCTCTTAACAGTTGCCAAACAGGCCAAGGATTTGTCTCATACTATCATCAGCAGTGCATCTTTTGGTTTTCAACTCATGGATAAGATCATCAGCTTTTTCTAGTTTGTATTTAATATCTGAAAGCCCTTCTTCAAGAAAAAGTGGATGTTTAACTTTTGAATAAAAGCTTATTTCAAGTATATTGTATTGTGGTAGGTATATCTCCTGTGTTGTGGGCTGTCCAGTGGAGGGACCAGTAGCTCCATCAAAGGTTGCATATTTGGCAAGAGAGCTTTATCGATGGTTGCTCCGAGATATCCCTTGGTGATACAATTGGAGTTGGTACACCAGGTAAAGTATTAAATAGCAAGAATAAGTCTGTGCAAACATCTTTTGTTGCTCTCACCATTCAGGCCAATCTTGTACTCTATTTAGAAAACCTTCTTTCTCAAAAGTTTATATCTCGTTTCTAGATGCATGCCTTTTCCGATTGTTGGATACAAACTTTTTAGTAAGGTGGACCTATCTTGTTTCTTTAATTTTTCCCCTTCATGTTATGCTTACAACTATTTGTCTTTTGATGTGTTTTCCATCGGTAAAGGGACTGTTGTTCCAATGCTCGAGGCTGTAATGGCAGTGTTCCCTCGGAGAAGCTTGCTGTCCATTTCCATGACACTTACGACCAGGCTCTTTCAAATATTTTGCTTTCTCTCCAAGTAAGTTGTCGTGCTTGGTTGGGGAAGAGAACTGTCAAAATCCTGTTACTCATGATAATTAAAAGATTAATCGTCTTTTAGGTGAAAACTAGGCCATCCTATATATATTGACATGTTCAATGAATTTCATTCGGGAAGATACATCACTGTCTATATGTTATGCTGTAGGGTTTTTGTGTTTTGTGTCTTCAACTCTACATGTGCAGTTATCTTGCTTTTAATCTGTGAACTCTCCTTTATGTATAAATTTTTAGATGGGGATTAGCACTGTGGATTCATCAGTGTCCGGTCTAGGAGGTTGTCCATATGCTAAAGGTGCTTCTGGAAATGTTGCAACTGAGGATGTGGTCTACATGCTGAATGGGCTAGGAGTGAAGACCAATGTGGATCTCGGCAAGCTTATGTCAGCCGGGGAATTCATCTGCAAGCATCTTGTTCGTCCATCCGGATCCAAGACTGCAGTTGCTCTGAGCAGAATTACAGCGGATGCTTCTAAAATATGAGGAACTGAAAAGAAAGTAAATCGAAGTTAGATATATGTAACTAAAATATGAAGGGGGGAAAATGGATAGTTCAGATGGTATATGTATGTATAAAGTTCTGATAATGTGAATATAGACATAGTCGCTTGTTTCATGGAGGAACAAATTAAAAATAAAATGCAGGAGTTCGTATAGTTTAAAGATATAGTAAAGAGAACTCTCAACTGCAGTGTTCCTCCACTGCTTGGGAAATTCATGTATGAACATGAGTCACCATTGCAATAAATCATAGGGCTGGTTGAGTATCCTACTACTTTGGAACCACTTGGTTTCCTATCCCCTTCTCTTTGAGGAAGGTTCATAGAGGTCGTGAGTTCGACCCTCAACCCCTTCGTACAAGGGGATTTAATTATGTACTGATTTAGGGCGCTCTTATAATTTGAAAACTATTAAAATAAATATCCTATTTGCAGTCTTAAACTCTCTTTTTTTCCTTTTTGTAAATTGGACGTATTATAAAAGAAAATTTAGGTTACATCAGATCATTATGCTTACTGGTTGTTCCTATATAATATATATATGCACACACACAGGAAGGTTTCTGAAGTAACATGCATGTATCCAAGGGTTTAGGCTGACATTCGCCGTGAGGTTGCAGCTTAGCTCATTTCTAAGTCACCCCTAAGGGTTTTTAAGGCAGTGTAAATTAGTATAGTACCAGAAGACATGGTAAATGTGAGTCACATATTTGATGCCTCGTGGAGCGAACACTATGGGAGTTGTATTTTGCGATGATACACGAAGAGAGCAGCTTCTAATGCAATGGAGTGCCTGATTGCATCAGTATTTGCTTGCTTGGCTGATTCCTCTCTCAACTCATGGACGAACTTCACCTTATTCTTGGTTCCCAGTCAACACCTGGGGAAATGACTGTATGCGTTCATATCGCTAATTAGCCTATATTCCTTTACGAATATCCCTTTCTTTAGAAATGGGGGCATCAAGGAGCAAATTATTTCCAATCCACAGCTTGTAAAATTCCTTAATTAGCAACTTGATATCATTTTTCAGTTCCTTAAAAGCTATTCCCTCGTACTTCCATTTTGTCGATAAACCTCGGTGTTTTAAGGGTGGCTTGCTTCGAAGCCGCTAAACTCGAAGTGTTTAAGAACAGTGTTGTTGGATAACGTGAAACAATTGTGCGTGGGTTGAGCATTTACATTCTCTACTTCCTCTACCTAGCTTACAATCCTTCAAGAATTCATTCACCAACAGTTCGTCATTTTGCTGTAGCCGATGTTGATTTACTAAAGTTCAAAGTTCTTGCCTTAAAATTGAAGTTTAAAGTTCTTGCCTTAAAATTGAAGAATCAGATGCTTCATTGATGGTGGATTTCATCCTGTACGGCGTATATGTTTAATCAAAGGCCTAAGAAGTTGAGATTCGGAGCTGTTCCTTGAAACTAAGTTTTAGTTTAAGCAACTGAAAGATGGCAATTCCACAAGAAAAAGAAGAGTAAGATACGTGGTGTACTGTCTTTTTAATGCTACATTAACCTGATAAAATGGGACTGCTGAAAGAAACCACACTAAAAAGAAAACTGTTGTTGATACAAACAGCTCAGTTATAAATTTAAAGTTGCAGAATTACAAATTTCGGTATAATACCCGAACTGGCACAACAATGATAATTTGAATTCATATCCGTCGCATATCTTCATCATCAGCATGATTGGTGTTATCGTTACCTAATTCCTCTACATTATAAGTACACTCATCTTTTACATCTGAGGCTTTAATCTGAGAGATACCATCACCAGGGGGTAGTCCTCCTGAAACACCCATCCACCCCATTTCTTCCTCATATTCTCCAGTATCCTCAACCCAATCATCTACTCCGTTATCCAATTCTTCGACACATATCGGATCTTGCATTTGTCTCACTGTCTTACATGCCGCTGAGTGCCTACACATTTTAAAGAATATAGATTAGGTCAAACATATACCTCTTGAACCCACACCTTATACATTAAGAGTTCATCAGAGACCCTTTGCCTTAAGTATACAAGGAAGATCTTGGACAGAGTCTACTAAGGTAAAAGAACTTGATACCGTAACAAATAACAATGAATATGTGATAAACACTTAAAAAGATGAGGAATGATACCACTTGATCAATCCTAGACCCCAATATGATAGATAAACAATAGCTAACAAGAAGAACAATAGTACGAACAATTACGCAATAGAAACTTAAACTTCACTGCTTTAGCGAAAGAGTTTTACAACGTTTTCCTTCAAGCTGTTCTCTACCCTAGATGTTGTATCTTTCTTCTATAGTTTTTCCTCTTGGATTCACATTTCTAGTATTCTGCTAGTCTCCTCCTTCTCTACAGGCACTCCTTGCACCCTATTTATATATTAGGACTACTTCAATACTAGTCATTCTAAGAAACAAAAAACAGATTTTGAGAATGACTTGCGTTTAATAGATCTGACAGTGGGGGAATAGGATAGTCTAGTATACAGTGACTGGAATTGAAATCCTTATGCCTAAAAACTACTTACATATGCATATTAACATGCAGGGGAAATATTAAAAGTTACCGTTCTTGAAGACGCAAGTTATAGTGGACAAAGATGAGGTTGTCCAGCCTCGCATGTTCTAACCGATTCCTACTCTTTGATTGGATGCGCTCAAAAGTGCTCCAATTTCTATCACAACGGGTTCCACTGCAAGTCTGACTTAAGATTCTGATGGCAAGACGTTGCAGATCAGGATAATCTGAAGCATACAGCGACCACCATGTAGCTGTACAACAAACAAAGGCATGTTATTTTCTGTAAGACACGGAAATGTTGCCAACAAGTAGATAAGTGAAAGTTGATGCCATTCTTAGAACCTAGAGTATGATTCAAGTGAACGACCAAATCTTTCGCGGAAAATAAAATAAAAAACTCACCTGGGGCTAATGATTCTCGGCCCCGTATAGCTACAGGTCGACTGAAATCCCCTACAGCATCGTCATAAGAAGTTTTTTGCCTTGTAATCATATCTTGGGCAGTTAAGCTAGGCTCTAAGCCCTCGATGCAGTCAAGTAAGCCCTTCTGGATCACTGGATTGGTGGAAAAACCAGGGTTGTAAAATATGGAAGGGTTCAGATAGTGTGCTGCGGCATGGAGAGGGCTGTGAAGGTCCTCTTCCCAGATACGATCAATGACTTTCAAGTAAGGCAAATGGCTAGACTCCTTGCTGTCAAATGAATCAATAATAGCTCTCCTTGCCTTTTCCATAGCATCATACATATACCCCATACAAGGTCTCTCTTCACTGCCAGCAAGGTTTAATATGGCAAGAAGGGGTTCAGTCACCTTAAGAGTTAGAGAACACAACGACCAGAACTGTGGATCCAACACAGTTTCTGCAACCTTCCATGACCTTTGTTTAGACATAGCCGATTCCATCCATGTAGTACTAGTAAACATCTGATGGAGAGGTTCTTTCAAGGAAACAATGCTTTGCAGCGTTAAAAAGTTGGTCGCAAACCTTGTCAGGGCTGGTCTTACAATATCTCTTCCACCAGTTATCTTTCTCATTGTATTGAGGACCCATGCATGGTTATATATAAATTGACATACTTTTTTGGCCCTTCTCAGTGCCTCTTTGATCTCGTCCATTTCCCCCAACTCCTCGAGCATTAAATTGATACAGTGTGCTGCACAAGCACTCCAGAAAAAGGTCTTGTATTTATTCATTAACATTTTCCCAGCAGCCTTATAGTTGGGGGTAGTGTCTGTTATGAAATGTACAATATTCCTCGGGCCCACCTCTTGAACAATACTATCGAAAAGATTGAAAAGTTCGTCGGAAGACTTTGAGTCCTCTGTTGCATCAATAGATTTTAGGAATATGGTTCCCTTGGAACAGTATATGAAGAAATTTATCACCGTACAACCAGTTCTATTTATCCACCTATCAGCAATAACTGAGCACCCAGTCACCTCCCACGATTTCCTCAACTCTTGACATAGCTCACCTGCTTCTTGGGCACTTCTATCTAACAAATCACCCCTCAAAGAATCATAGGTAGGCATCTTATATCCAGGACCAACAGCTGAAATTGCATCCGCCATCTGTTGGAAATACAACGAGTTTGCTGCATTGAATGATATTCCAGCATCATATATAAATTTTGCAACCGCCATATCAGCTTGATCAACACTTTCTTGAGAGAAGAAAGGTAGGTGCTGCAAAGGCAGTTGAGTGCTGGGTGTGCCAAGCGGTATAACTTGCTTTCTCTGCCTCTTTCTTCTACCAGAGGTACCTTCATCCCACTCTTTTCCACTTCTCCCACTATTGGACAACAATGGGGTGTTTTGTAAATCCTCATTATTACATTCCTCCTTACCTTGAGAAGATATATGGGGAGCCCGAAGATCCACTTCTTGCAGCTTCTTCTTCCTTTCCCAAACTTTAAACCCTAAATGTTGCAGCATTTGAGATTTAACTTCTTCTGGCACTTTATCACATGGGGCTATATTTCCTCTTTCCCCAGCTAAATGTTGCTTCAGTCTGGAAATTCCACCCCCTAAGATCATCTTGTGACAGTATCTGCATTTTATCTTTTGTTGGTCGCCATCTACCATAACTCCATGGACCCAACCAAGATCAGTGGCTCTAGGAGGCGCAGAACCCTTCAAAGAGTCATTTAAAGAAAGATGAGAAAAATGAAGGAACATATCAACTTTATTACAGCGGATACATATAAGAGAAATACAACGAACTGAGAGAATCAGAGAGCTGATAACAAAACACGGACAAATACAATCAAGATATGGGAAAGAATGTACATACAAGTAAAACTCACTTGTTCACTCTTGAATTGAACAGGTGGGAAGGGATCAAACAACACCTGACTCTCAGTTGTTGGCTCTTCATGATCTGGTAAAAGTCAGTTGACCAAACAGTTAGTCAAACATTTATATGGAAGAAGAAAAACGCCCTAATAGCTGAAATCTATAGTAGCAATTACAGCAGTTTGATTTTTGGTGTTCGACACCGGCACTAGGTTCCCGACATAGGGTCCTAAAAACATTAAATACTGAGCAACGGGAACTAATGTTAGGTTAGTGTTATGTACATTACTTTTAAGGAAATAAAATGACTACGTCCAGGCATACACTAAAGAAAAGATAACCGTGTTTTATATTATCTTTCTTTTCCCTTGTTACATTTATTTGATCGTGATAAAGCTAAGTTGCATCATAATTGAAGTTTAATGGCTAACAGAGCTGTTGCCATGTCCAAGAGTGTCCAACGCCAGTACCAGTGTCAGTAGGTATTGAAACAGCAAAATTTCGTAAAACAAGGTGTCGTTGTTGCAAAGCCTGAGATACAACAATTGGTCACACACAGTCTCACAAGCCTTATTAACAAGAATACATAACGCTTATGCAGATGGGCAAGAACTTTCCTTCTGAAAATATTCCTTTTGCAAGTTTTTATGTCTGGTAAGTGCATTGCTTGCTATGCAATAACTATTCATTATGAACACAAGCAATAGGAACTACAAATCATGTATGTTGGATAGACTACACGTAAAATAATCACAAGAACAGGAGGACGACGAACCAGTGTAAATTGATTGGTGAGCTTCTTCTGCTTCGTGCAAAGCCCGCAAATTGTCCATTCTTGCCGCTGCATAATCTCGATCAGATTCATCATCAGAGTCTGTATCCTTATCATCATATGCACGATCATTTGAAGCTTCTTCATGTACCTTTTTCCGCTTCTTTTCTGTTGTTTTTCTCGTTTCCCATGCGACCAAGTGCTTTTCTATGAGTTCTCTTACTTCGTTCGGGACAGCTTCACATCCTCTAATTTCCCCTCTTCTACTTGCCAAGTGTTTTTTAAAGCGGGTAACACCTCCGATCATGACTCTGTTGCAATAATTGCATTGCACATGGTGCCTGTGCCCTGCAATCATTGTCCCATGTTCCCAACCTATGTCTCTTGCACGTGGCATTTTGTTATGCACAATTCTAGCCAAACTAGTCAAAGAATCTGAAATACACATTCCGTTGGCAAAAGTAACAAAGTAGTAAGTAATAGATTGAAGAAAATGCAAATTACTGTCACTATTAACTAATAAGTGTAATTATGGTTCAGCAAAAGTTATGTTGTGGTCGCAAGCTTAGAGTATGGAGCAGAGAGGAAAGTCTGATTTACAAGTGTTTGGCATTAGAGACTTGGATAAAATTTTGGGTGGACTGGTAGGCGCCATGCCCACAACAGCAACAACTATTCTGAAATTTCCAGGTAAACCATGGCAAACATTTCGCAGCAGCTAAACAGGATGAAATTGCCAGCAAATCCAGCTCCATAAAATTCATAATTCAGACTTTGACATAATTTGCCAAAAAACTTCACGTTGTCTTATTCATCATTTGATTAAACTAAAAGCGCAATACTTGGTAAAAGAAATTGACATTCTTTTCAACAATATGAATGCCACAATGGCAATATTTTGTTTATAGTTCAACTGCAGTACTAATTTAAACTACAGATTACCTTCAGCACTTAACACTGTCGTCAGAAGAAGCTTTAATCCGATCAAAAGTTTACAGATGACATCACGAGTATATCAACTGCCCGGCCACAGTTCAAGCTTCGTTTTCACCTTCCTCGTTCATCTGCAGAATCTTACCATACCATTGTGAAACAATATTAGATGTTCCCTTGTCTAAGTGCATACAATTCGAATTTAGCTCATGCATTTATTTATTAAGTGATTAAATTATCTCTGTACAACGAATTGGTTCAGTAACGGTGAATGTGAAATTCATGGAAGCAGCTAAAATAAGAAATCGAAATGGAAAAACATAGAGAAAAGAAACAGAATTTACGATATTGATCAAATAGAGAGAGAGGGAGGTAAATAACGGAGAGGTGAAAATACGTACAATTAGATCGAAATATCTTTGGGGAGATTCAGACAGAAAAGTCGTAAGTATTGTCCGGGTTTTTGATCGTCGATGGAGAAAACGTTTTATCATAAAAAAAAAAAACAAAAAAAAAAACAAGACGCCCTGTCCTGGTGGGTGAAGGAGGAGAAAACGATAGAAACCCTAGAAAAGAAGTATAAATATAATTAACAGAAACGAAACGTTTTATTGAGAAAAAGAAGAAAACGATTGTTTCTTTATTGTTGGTGAAAAGACGGTTTCAGAGAAGGGAGATCTTTACGTTAAGAATCGTTCGAAACGGTTTTCACTCGCTCTCTTTCGCTGAGTGATCGAGTCGATACTACTTTGAAATAAACGTTGACCAGCATTCAGTCCAGGAGATGTTTATAACATTCGCTTATTGTATATATAATTTCATAACAATTTAAAGAGCGGTTGAAATTAGTGTAGTCGATTTATCGATTTCGACACTCACCCGAGACAAGACATATTATATCGTCGATATGGTATTTGGTCGATAATTTTGGTCGAGATGACCCAAAATGAATTGACCGAGATGACCGAAATTAGGGTGAGGGATTTAAAAAAAAAAGAAAAAAATAAATAATAATAAATGAATTTCATTATCCTAGTTCTAGGGTTTCCAATTGTTACTCATGTTTTTTTATGATATTTTAGAAAAATGAGTACTAGCTTTATATCTTAATAGGTCCAATATGGAAAAAAAACGTTTGATATAATAATTATAGGTATAAAATGTATGGACCGATATATCGTCGATATTTGGAAACGAAATCCCCCGATACAAAGGTGTACCAGTGTATCGCTCTCGACCGATCCAAACCGAAATTCGATATTGACTATATTGGTTGAAACCTATATAAAACTCGAATTCTGATCCCACTTAAAAGAATATAGACCAATAAAAACAGTAGGTTTTGAAACCTTTTCGATATTTTTTATGGTATATAAATTTGGATGGGTAACATTACACAGGCTTATATACCCTAAATTTACCATCTACATCTTCTTCATCTCCCCAAATACTTTTCTACCCTAAATTTACCGTCCCCCTCTTCATCTCCAGTGATACAATTGTTACCATCCCCATCTTCAGGGTTGATTTCTGAGCGATGGAAGAAAAAACATGTTGCGCTGCTTTACTTTTCACAGCCCTAATGCCTTCTCCTTTTCTCTCTGTCGGAACCCTAATTATCTTCTACGGATTTCTTCTGCCTCTCTTCTCCCGGTTATTTTCTACAACTTTATCTTCAAGATATGTTCTGATTTTCTATTGATTATTCTATTTTTATTTCGGAGGTGATAATACATGGATGTACTAGAGGGATTTGATTTTGCAGTTAAAGGTTTATCAGTTCGGAACAGGTGTGACTTAGGGTATTTTTTTTCTCAATTTATTTTGATTTTCAGTTTCTTATTTTATATTTATTTCACTATTTTTTGGGTTTGTAGGTGAGGGCATATAAATTACAGCAAACCTATCTTGATTTACTGCGAAAATGGATCTGTGGGTTTAGTCTGAGTTTTTTCAAGTTGGAATCGAGAAAATCAGGATGAGATGAGTTTAGTGGATTTGGTAGGTTATGCCGGAATAAGTTCACAAATTGATTTCGATTGATGAGTTGTTGTGGAGTTATAACCATGAAACAGATAACTACGATGCAATTCAAGGTTGATTTCTGAGTTTGCAGAGAAACATAAAAGAAAAGAAAAGAAAAGAACAAGATGTGGCTGCTATGGGTTCTTTAGTTGTTTATCTAGAAATGGACAGAGTTCTTGGCAGTAAAGAAAGATGGAACTGATGGGTTTGTCTTGAATGACAGATTGAATACAGGGAAGAACTGTCGCTGCTGCTGCAATATGAGATGGGTTATATTTGTAAATGAATTGAAATGGGTTTGCAATGAATGAATGGTGTGAATGTATGATTGTGTGCAGTGAAGGAGATTTAGTGGCGTTGGAAATCATCAGAAGTTCCATGTCTAAACCACCGGAGAACGCACTCAAGGTGGTTGATGTTGTGGTTTGTTCCTTCCTCTGATCTATTCTGATTTTTGCATTCTTAGTTGATCTTTCTTTCTTATTATTGTATTTTGGCCTTGTGTTTAGTATTCTTGATTCAGTTTTGTATTATAATGTTGCTAAATTTAAGTTTCTTCAAAGGATTATAAATGAAATTAAAAAGTTAAGGATTTGAAATTGGTGTATGAAATTCCAAAAGGTTAGATGATAACATCAGATAATGAGGTTATTTGTTGGTTCTAATTTCTTAAATTATTCACAGAATTGTACCAATTTTATTGGTCTAATACTATTTATTCCAATTTAGTGATATAGATACCCTTTTATTCAAATTTTGTTCAATATATTTTTTATAGTTCCGTAGTTTAATTTTATTTTTATTTTTATTTTTTGAAGTTTTCTTTTTTGGTTTTCATATTGTTTTAATCAAGATGATATATAAATATGAATGAAATTGTTGAGTAAGAAAAATAACATACATTTGAAAAGTCTGCTGACAAATTCCTGTTTTGGAAAATGCGGCAGCAGAAGATGATGCAATTTAAAAATGAGTGCATTCAAGGTAACGACATCATTTTTGTTTCTCATCTCAACATACTTGATTGATTCTAGTAAAAGAAGACTACTCATGATGATGAATATATGTTTGGAGTACCAAAAGCCTAAGCCTTGAAAGCTTGAATGCATAGGAATCCCCATATATTTGCAGGACTGGTTTTTATCTTTGTCAAGGAACTTACTGCGAGTAACCCTCAAGTATTTTCTAACAATATTCCTTTCTACAGACGATGCTTCGGGAGATGGAATCCCTTGAAATGACTGAAATAATGATTCCTCGTATATCAAGTTTATATGAATACGAAATTAGGTTATGTCTATCACCATTTCTCACTCCATTGGTGAAATTACTGTTGAAGATTGTTGGACATTTTTCAGGTATATTCTGGTAGAGCCGGTTCGTATACCCTTTTTTTTATGTTGACAGCACAGTTGCAGATAATATAATAACTTACTTTCTTTTATAATGGATCGTTTTTCAGGTATATTCCGGTGGAAACGGTTCATTTACCTTTCTGATAACACAGTTGCAGATAACACAATAACTTAACTTTCCTCACTTTTTAGTTGTATAAGATTTGTGAATAATTATTTTTGTTGTTTTTATTTTGTTTATGTGCTAATTTTTTGAATTTTTATTAGTTTGAGGCAACTGGGGCTCTCACAAACATTGTGTCGAGGACATATGGTGGAGCGCAAAGGATGGGACTGGTAGTTCTCAGGGGAGTTAAACTTACTAAAACTTCTTACACGTATTTTTCTCTCAAAAAATTCATGATATCATTGGGGTTCACAGGTGTTCCTGCCCCTAACATGGGTGTTGTACAGGTATATCCCATCTTGGAACACCACTTATTTAAGAAAGCTTACATAGGGGCTTCCACCTTGATAGAGGGACTCCCTTAGGATTCAGGGTGACTAAATAATTCGTTAGGGGGTATCCTATGGGCTATGTTAAATGTACATATTACCTTCAATCTATTAAAACCTAAACAAAACAAAACCTTTATAATCTAATACATATTCATTTCAATTCAAACTCTTTCTTCTCCAACCAAACTGTAAATCATCCTTCTCCATTTCAACTTTTTTCTCCATCGAAATTCCTCATCGATTAATCGTCGATTCGAAAAATTCTTTGTTGATTAAACTCTAAAGTTCGTGATGAAGAATCATACTAAAGGTGTAGAAGGTAGTAGTGATGACAATCAAAATCAAACTTTACAACCTAATCAAGAGATTGAAGAACAAATCGGTGGTGACAATCAAAATCAAACTCTGAAACCACAACAAATGGTGTATATAAGGTATTCAACAAAACCCATGTTATTTTTAGAACCCTAAAGTGATTGATTTTCTTGTTTGGTTTATGGAGTTGTAACAAAAATAGGTTTCCAGAAACATTTACGGTTGGGTTCGATTGGAAAACCCAACCGTAAATGTATGTTCTCAAGAACTTACGGTTGGGTTCGATTCGAACCCAAACGTAACTGGTTTCTTTTAAATTTTACGTTTGGGTTATTAAAATATCCAACCGTAAATAAAAAGGAAGGAGATGAAGATGATATTTTACGGTTGGGTTCGATTATGAACCCAACTGTAAACAATTTTGCACTCAAAGAAAAAAAAAATCTTACGGCTGGGTTTGATTCTAATTGCCAACCGTAAATTATTCTGCATATGTCAAATTTTTTGTGTTGAGAATTATTTACGGTTGGGTTCGATTGTCAATTCCCAACCGTAAATTCTCCTGGTTAGTTCAATTTTTTTGTTGATGATTATTTACGGTTGGGTCGGATTGTCAATTCCCAACCGTAAAGTCTCCTATGTAGCTTAACTTCTTGTTGTTGATTATTTACGATTGGGTTCGATATGTGTAACCCATCCGTAAAGAGTTCTGAATTTTCAAATTTTTGATTGATTGCTTGTGTTGAACTGTTTGTAAATTATCTAACTTGTATTGTTTGTATGTTGTAGGAATAAGGATAAAAAAAAACTCAAGAAGAAGATGGGTAATAATTTAACACCAATTGATCACACTCCAACCCCTCGCCATGGAGTTCATTTAGGGGTAATAATAGAGGCTTGAGAAAGAACGATAAGAAGAAGAAGACTTTAGAGGTAGGGGTGGTAGCTCTACTCAAGAAGTACTACCTCAAGAGGAATATAATGTTTTCCAAGACTTCGAAGATCTACCGGTGTTCAGTGGAGGTGCGCTTGTGATTAGAGAACCACCACAAGAGGAACATTGTGATGAAGAAGAGACGGACGGAGAACACTTTGTCACTCAAGGCAAAGGTAAAGAAATTGTTGTTGCTTATACTCAACCTCAGGTGAAGGAAAAAAAGCCAAGGAAGCATCCAGAACCGAAAGGAAAGCATATTCCCAAAGGCAAAGACGTGTTGTTGCCTAAGAAGAAGAATGGAAGACCTTGGGGTGAGGCCCCAGACAGGTCTGCAATATTATTTGGTTATCCGCATTCATGGGTTGCCAAGGTTGCTGAGACTAGGGTATTAATCTAAAAACTTCTCTTGTTTTGTTAAATTTCCGTTTGTTTAACTTCAAGTTAAAAAAGATTATTTTTATTCTTTGTAGGATCATACACAGGCAGTGAAGAAATTGGTTCGTCAAAGGGCTCAACATTGGTCGTTAGCTGAAGAATGTACGATCGTCCAAGTTCTCGTAAATGGTACAAGGTTAGCTCCCGGAATTACCAATTCTATGTTGGAATATGACAATGTTACCTGCACAGCCTTCAGGGAACGTTATTGGCCTGAAACCGATACGTTTCATCTCCCATTCGGCGAGATGACGATAAAGGGGATGATGTCAAGTCAATTCTTGGCTTACAAGTTGAAGGAAAAGCCGTGTATGGAGATTTTGACAACAACATGTCTTGGAGTTATCTTTGTGTCCTTGTCAAAGATACACTTGGATGGGAGAAGACAGAAGCCGAGTAAGAGTTTAAATTGGCTGCTGGAGATAAACCGGGTGTAGCAACGAAGAAAAGTTTAGGTATGACCAAGAAGATCTTTTTGCGTAGTCTGAGGGAGAAGTTTGGAGGAACCCTCCAATTGGAAAAGGATGGGGTCGTCATAGATGAAACTAGAGTTATGCGTACAGCGGCGTATCTGCTATATATGCTTGGTACCATCTTCTTCGCTGACAACTCAGGAAATAGGGTCAACGTTCACTTTCTACAGTGGTTGACAGATCTCCAGAAGACGCATGAGTATTCATGGGGAGCTTCCACCCTCGCTTACCTACTTTCCAACCTTAGAAAAGCTTCGAGGGTTAGAGGTACTGAGATTGCCGGGAATACTGGTCTTCTTCAGGTAATTTATTGTTGGAATTTCAATGTTTAAATTCAAATTTTTTTTGCACATTATCTTATAAGGTATTCAAAATCAAACTTCGAAACCACAACAAATGGTGTATTTAAGGTATTCAACAAAACCCATGTTATTTTTAGAACCCTAAAGTGATTGATTATCTTCATAGGCATGGGTCTATGATCACTTTCCGAGCCTGGCTCCTAAGACGGAGTGGAGCGGTGATTTTACTGGACCTACAGGAAATTCAGATTCAACTGTATTCAGTCAAAGCATAAAGAAGTGAAGATAGCAAAGAAGAGAAGTGAAATTGATGCTTTCACCGTAGAAGATGTGATGTTTGATCCTTATGTGAAGATTGACATAGATGATGATGGAGTAGTAGAAGATTTACGTCAATTATCGAACGTGTCAGGCTACAACGGGCCTTTGTACCATCCGTTTGGGTTCGTGATGTGCAACCCTCGTCGAACTCTCCGCCAATATGATTATGTCCAAACCAAGGTAAAAATCGAAGCCTTTAAATTTTATGTGAATGGCTCCATGATCGAAGGCCCAAGCATCGTGCTTAACTACATCCCAACGCCTTCGGTCATGGTTTGGAACAACCGCCATCAACCAGAATACCAAATCCAAATGGAGGAGGTAAATCCATCTCCGGACACAAAAGAGGCAGTAGAAGATTACTTGGACTGGTATCGCCATTTTGGTCATCCAAATGTGATTAATATTGATCCAGAATCTACGAGAATACTTCAAAGGGGTCAAGGAAACAACACAGGAGATGGTGTCATTTATGTTTGGAAAAAGGCATATTTCAATTTGGTACGTAAATTACTTATGTTATTAATGTTTTTAAGATTTATTACTAAACACTCAACCAACATTTATTTTCATATGTGAATAGAAAAATAACTTAAAAAAAAAAGCACTTGCATTGGAAGAGTTTATGACTCCATGCCTAAGTAGAGGTGATGTGATGACGTTTGAGCAATTAAAGAACCTGCAAGCCAAAATGAGGAAGCTTCATGAATCAAACGAAGATGAGACCGTGCGAAGATTAAAGAGGAGTAGATCTGGTTCAAGAGATGCGACTACTAGCCGAAGAGAGCCGCAACCTAGTGATGAAGAGACACATGATGAAGCCGAGGATGTGCAAGGTGGTGCTCGTACTCGTGGCGGTCGTTCTGGTCCTCGTACTCGTTGTAGCACGAGCAAGAAAAGAGTTCCGGGTGGTGATCGACATACACCTCCTCCTTCTCCCTAACTCTACGTTGATTATAACAATTGTGTCAAACTTAGTTTTTTTTTTGTGTGGGTGGATTATAACTTCTGGCGACAATATTCATATCTCAATTTAGTTAGAATGTATGAGAAAGTTTTTATCTTAAATTGGTCTAGCTAAATTTCATGTTTTATTTACAAAAATTTCAAGTTGGAAACCAAGCAAATGAGAAATCAAATCAAAAAACAAAACAACTGATTATTTACGGTTGGATTCGCAAGTTCATACCCAACCGTAAAACTATCAGAATATAATTCCTAGAGTTACGGCTGGGTTATTGAGTCAAAACCCAACCGTAAAACTGACATTGTTTTCATGCCAGACTTACAGTTGGGTTTTCAGCCAAACCCAACCGTAAATATGAATATCAATTTTACAGTTGGGTTGGAAAGCCCAAACCCAACTGTAAATATTCCTGGATCATTGAAAATTGTATTCTAGTACTTGTGTTGTTTTCGGTTTTTGTTTGTTTGAATGACCTAATTTACCTTCAATCTAGTTAAAATGATTGAATAAGTTTAAAATTTTGATTTTTAAACCCTTTGACCTCAAACTCAATGCTGCAAAGGATGTTTTACGGTTGGGTTGGAAAGCCCAAACCCAACCGTAAATATTCCTGGATCATTAAAAATTGTATTCTAGTACTTGTGTTGTTTTCGGTTTTTGTTTGTTTGAATGACCTAATTTACCTTCAATCTAGTTGACATGATTGAATAAGTTTAAAAAATTGATTTTTAAACCCCAATTTGACCTTAAACTCAATCCTCCAAAGGATGTTTTACGGTTGGGTTGGGAAGCCCAAACTCAACCGTAAATATTCCTGGACCATTAAAAATTGAATTCTAGTACTTGTGTTGTTTTCGGTTTTTGTTTGTTTGAATGACCTAGTTTACCTTCAATCTAGTTAAAATGATTGAATAAGTTTAATTTTTTTATTTTTAAACCCCAATTTGACCTGAAACTCAATGCTCCAAAGGATGTTTTACGGTTGGGTTGGGAAGCCCAAACCCAACCGTAAATATTCCTGGACCATTAAAAATTGAATTTTAGTACTTGTGTTGTTTTCGGTTTTTGTTTGTTTGAATGACCTAATTTACCTTCAATCTAGTTAACATGATTGAATAAGTTTAAAATTTTGATTTTTAAACCCCAATTTGACCTTAAACTCAATGCTTCAAAGGATGTGTTACGGTTGGGTTGGGAAGCCCAAACCCAACCGTAAATATTGTCTGAAATCGGTTGACAGATTTACGGTTAGGTCTGTAGGACCATAACCAACCATATAGACCTATATGTAAAACTAAAATTGGTATTTACAGTTGGGTTTGTTTGTCAAATCCCAACCGTAAACTATCCTGGATAGGAAAACTTTTTTTTTTTAAGATTAGTTATGGTTGGGTCCTATGCTAAAACCCAACCGTAAAACTGTTACGATAGATTGTTCCATGAAAATACGGTTACAGTTAGATTAGGATGAACATCTAACCGTAATTATTAGTTACGGTTGGGTAATGCTGAAAATCCAACCGTAAAACTGTTACAATTTGGTTTTCCGCCATGAAATTACGGTTACGGTTTGGTTAGGATGAACACCTAACCGTAAATGGCGTTTACGGTTGGGTTCGACATGAAAACCCAACCGTAAAATTCCCTGAATCACAAAAAAAAACATAATTTCTTACGTAATTTCATCACATTTGAGCCATAAAAAGACCAAGAGTTTAAGTTAGAGGTATACCTCACTACTCTGGTTGAGTGAATCAAAATCTAGGGTTTTTAAAAAAAACCTAAAAAATTCTCTTTCATTTCTTCTACTTTTTCTTCCCACCAAACCAAAAAAAAGAAAAATTTGATTTAATTTGATTAAGTATAAGATTATTTTAGATTAATTATTATTAGCCTAATCTATTAGCTAATTAGTTTTACTAATATTAACTAATCAGGGGTAGTTTAGCCATTATAAAAATATCATGGATAAGGGTTTTTTGAAATTCCTACCTAATATCCCTATTTTGTCTTCACATGAAAAGCCCCTCTATCAACTTGACAGCTCCTATGTAAACTTTCTTATTTAATGCAGAGTCAATATCATTTTGTTGTGTTTTCACATCTTTATTTCTGAAATTTAATGTGGGTTTGTGCAAGCTATGACATGGATTTTGGATGATAAGTAATTGAAAAAGAGTATATTAATTATACCAATGCAAAAAAAATGTTAGATTAATTCTTTTGTTTGTTTCCATAGAATCATCTATTACCAATGCTTAAACGCATTTGAAAACGATTTGTAGTTTTATAAAAAAAATTTACCCCTTTTCTCAAGTGTAATTATGAAACTCAGTGTATGCATTTTCCTTCATTTCCGTTGCGAAAAATATAACTTTAAACAGTCATTTGGATGTTGCTAAGCTATGAAAACAAATTTGTATATTGATTTTTCTTTTTTATGTCTCTTTACAGGTTGCTAAAAAAATTCTTTGTACAGTAAAACCTCTATAAATTAATAATGTTGGGACCGGGATATTTTATTATTTAGCGAGATATTATTATATCGATAAATTAATAATTTATTAATTTAAAGAGGTTTTACGTATTACCTTTAAATTTCCAAGTCCAATGCACTAGTTACAATGTACTGTATATTAGTTAGAGATGAAAAATAAATTACAAAAACAAGTTCCAAGGCACATTTTATGAATGTACATTCACAAATTAATTGAATTTGTCAAGTTCATTGTTTTTGAATAAGTAAAAAGTTAGTTCATGGTACCAAAAAGTTGGTCCATGGTACCAAAGCAGTACATTAAACATGGTTAGAAATTGATCACTATAAAATGTCCATTGAAATTTTTTAAAATCACATCAACTATGGCTTCTAAACTAAAATGTGTTCAAAAATCAACAATGACCGATCAACAACGAAAATTGTTATGCGAGTACAAGAGAGATCACCAAGAATGCACTCAACAAGATTTGGTGCAGTGGGTTGAAAAAACTTTCAATTTGAAAGTTAGTCAAGGAACAATATCAAACACTCTCAAGCGATCATCAGAGTTCCTATCAGCTGACTTTGACAAAGGTGGATATTCCAAGCGTCACAAACCAGCCATGTACCCAGACATGGAGAAAGTTGTTTATGAATGGTTTCTCCAACATCAAGAGCGTGTGAATATAACAGGAGAGCTAATCATAAAGAAGGCGGTTGAGGCGCTGAAGCTTTTGTATCCACAGGATTCTTCAGAGCATAAACTTTCACAAGGATGGCTTGAGAAATTTAAGTTAAGACATGGTATCAAATCATATCGCCGTTTCGGAGAAAGTGGCTCAGTCGACACACATGACATGGAGAAGAAATTGGAGTCTATAAGGGAAAAAATTGATCAATTTCCTATGAAAGATGTTTTTAATATGGATGAAACTGGTTTGTTTTACAGGTTACAAGCTGACCGTTCACTTGCAACAAAACAACTTGAAGGTAGGAAACAAGACAAGGAAATACTTACAATTGTTATTTGTTGCAATGAGGATGGCTCGAAAAAAATTCCTCTATGGATCATTGGTAAGTATGCAAAGCCACGTTGTTTTAAGAATATCAACATGAATAGCCTAGATTGTGAATACCGTGCCAACAAAAGAGCATGGATGACTGGGTTGCTTTTCGAAGAATATGTTCGTTGGCTGGATGAAAAAATGCACGGTCGAAAAATTCTCTTGGTAGTGGATAATTGTCCAGCCCATTCAAATAATATCCAAGGGTTGCAAAACATTGAGTTGTTTTTTCTACCGCCAAACATGACTTCAAAAATTCAACCATGTGATGCTGGGATAATTAGAGCCTTTAAAATGTACTACCGTAAAAGGTTTTACCGTAAGATTTTGGAAGGTTATGAGTTGGACATTTCTTCTCCGGAAAAGATTAATGTTTTAGATGCTATCAATTTGGCCGTCTCAGCTTAGAGAAATGTGCAACAAGAGGCCATAGCAAATTGCTTTCGACACTGTAAAATTCGTTCGGCGAATCCAACCGGCTCAAGTGATTTAAACGATGTAAATTCTGGGGAAGACATTCGTGAGCTTGAGAACTTGATTACAGGTATGCATTATCGGCACAAAATGGATGTGAATCACTTGCTAGATTATCCTGGTGAAAATAATGAATGTTACGAGGTTCAGAGCATTGAAGAAATTGTGGCGGATACCATTCAAAATCCGGTCGATGAAGAAGTTGAGGATGATTCAATAGCTTTGGAACCGGTCACTCGGAAAGAAGCATTGCAAGCGGCAACAACTCTTCACAACTTTTCGTTGCAATACGAGAAGACAATGCCCCAACTCTTAAGTGCAATGAGGAGATTTAAAGATGAACTCAATATAGATTTGAAGTTCAACAAAAAACAAATGACTATAGATTCATTTTTTACTAGACAATCTTAGAATTTGGAATCTTTTAGTAATTATTAATTTATAGTTTCATTGGGACCAATATATTACACTGGGATTTCAAAAAAGTTATTATCTTATTATTTTATCGATTGAGGTCCAATTTTATACTGGTCCCAAGTTGGGACTGGACAAATTATTAATTTTATCGAGGTTATTAATTTATCGAGTATTAATTTATAGAGGTTTTACTGTACTAGGTGATATCACACTTCATGGTTGACTATCTGGCATGATCATGCAGGTTTTCCAAGTTATTGTTCTTCAATATCAAGTTCTTTGCATTTTGGGGTCAATATAGTGATGTTTGTAAATTGTTGTTTTAAGGCAGTAATTTCTGGATATATAAATACTTTGGTGTGTGTGTAAGTTTAATAATTCATTTGTACTTACAGTTGCTCGATGTATATACATAATCTGCAGGTTCATTCTATAGTTCCCAGATTAATGTGTGTATATGCAAACTCAATCTATATATAACTTACAAGCTCATCCTCTGATAGACGGATATCCACACTCTTATTTAGTAACTAAGGCTTTTACTTTAGTTGTAAGTTTGGTGATATCGACGGGTGAGAATGTAGAATAGATAAATAATTAATAATTACTTTCTTGGGACAACAAATTTTTTTTTTTTTTAAAAAAATAAATAAAAAAAAATAAAAAAAAATAATCTGATACCTGTAATCCGGTGAAGACTACTTACTAAGGCCCGTGCAACGCACGAGCTAAACACCTAGAATAAAATAAAATCATATTTCGATCCTGTTTGCAGTATTGTGATGTTGAATTATTGCTCTTACCATCTACTAGCATTGCGGATACTTTAATAGGCAACTTCTGATCCGCAAAAAAGGAAGCCACGGCGGTTTGAACTGATTCTGGTTGTTTTTTTTTTCCTTGGCATCAAAATGTAAGGAAGAATAATGGACAATTCTGAGACTATGGCTTCCTAGGTAACCCGACTTTTAACAACTTGCTTAAAGAAAGGTTAATTTCCAAAAGCCGATAAACCCCTTATCGCAATCACCTTGGCGAACTACTAGCCTAACTACTGTATGTACAGACCAGTTTACATATGCAGTCTTATAAAAAAAAATATGGATTGTATTTTCATTTTTGAAATGATGACCTCAAATCACCGGTTCCAATTTGAGTTGTTGTCATTAAGTGCATCAATCACAGCCTAGCAGTCTCCACATATGAGAGGCATTTGTAAACCTACACCATATTTCGCTTCTAATTCCATCACAGTGGGTTCAACTATTCCATATCCTCAGGCTTTACCTGATGAGACATCAACTTCAACGACATTTTGGTTGATCAGAGTTTCAACTTCCAGCTTCATAGCTTCATGTTTTGACAGAAGCATCCACAAGCATCATACCTCTACTGTTATGTGCACACTCCTTGTAACTACTAGTTTTCCTATAGTCTACGTGGAGTGTAAAATATGGTGATTACTTCGAAATAAGTTGTATAATAGTAAAACTTAATGCACTTGAATAAGTTGAATGAGGTGTGTTACTCAGATAATATGAATGAGTAAGCACAATAGAAAAACATAAGCAAGCATAAAGTAAAACAGATAAAGTAATCAAATCATACACTTAACATAATGGATTATACATGGTTCGGCTGTGTCTATGTCTACGGGGTAATGAGTTTGAGGTTTTTATTAAGTATTTGAGTATGGATTACAGATGAGAGTAGAAACACTACAATTATAATGAAATGATTAAACTTAAGACTTTCTTCTCTCTCCTGGCTCTGAAAATTGTTCGACCCCTTCTCTTGGGAAGAAGCGAGGTATTTATATAATTTTCTCTACCAGCTATTCCTAGCAGCGCAGCTGACTGATGAATCTCTTTCGAGAGCTCGATGAGATCCACTAATGATCTCAATCCGCTGAGAAGCCTCCACCTATCTCTGACTCTCTGAACTAGTATTTAATGTTAAGTGGAATCCAGCCACGCCTCTGACATCTCTGAATCGAGTTACGCCTAGGTGACGTTAGCATATCATTTGCTGATCTTCCACCTATCTTCCTCGAGATGTGATAAAGTGAACCTAGAAAATGATTCAATACATCTCTTTTGATGCTATGCTTTTCGTGTGCAGCATAACCCATGGCTTCAAATGGCACCACGTGTTTATCAGAATATTTGTATTCACAATTTTTACCTTTTCTTTCTAATGTTATCAGGGGTAGGATGGGAAGAAAATACCCACGCTAGCCGCCATTTAACACTTTTCCCACGATTCGCTTCATATTCTGCTATGCAATTATGATTCTTAGGTTATAGGATTGTCCCTTGGAAATCCCTTCCTCTATAAAAGGAAGATTCATGGAAGAGAATAAACATTTATACCTTTCGTTTTCTTCTTCCAAAGTCTTTTGTTTTCTTCTTAGCTTATTCGTATCCATTGATACTGATTTGTCCACTATTGTTTGATCTTCCACGATTGAAGCTGATTCTTTTGGTTCTTTGACTCCATGATTGAAGCAGATTCTTCTCCAAAGTAAGAAACTTACTTTTTTTCACTGATTTGTTGACTTGTTTTTGAATGAAAAACTATGTTTTAGTTTAATCATCACTTCTTTTGATCGTGATTTGTTGATGATGTTGATGATGCTCATTTGATTAGCCTTGCATGATTGGATTGTTGTGTAGTTTTTATACCTTATTGTTGTTTCTATGTTCATCATCATGCTTTTATGCTTGTCATGATTTTTTCCATTAGCATGGCCATGAACTGTTCTTCAAGCTTTTTGATTTTGTTTCCTTTTTTGATCCTTGATCTTAAAGTGAAAAACTTTTTTCTCTGTTTCTGCATTTTGACCGTCAAAATAGGTCCTGTCGACCTTTGGCCTCTTGCATGCCTCACACATGTTTGTTTTGACTATATTTAGTTCACGTTTTTAAATAATTCTCTCTGCATTCGCAAAACATTATGAAATCTCCGCAATCTTCGCACCACAAAAATAATTTTAAACACTCATCTCGATATAAGAGTAGGTCCAGTTGTTATGATGCGGATAAGGGTAGATGCAGGCCATATCCAGATAAGCCTTCTTCTCTAGAGATTCAGGCTTGCGTTGTACATCCTTCGCATCGCAACCCTAGGGAGCTTGATACTGCGTTTGTTGATGATTTTGTGCTTCCTCCGCCTTCGCAGTTACCTCCACCACCTTTACTTCCAGTAGACCGAGTCTAGATGGGCGCTGCTTACAGTTATAGTGACTGGTCTATAGCCGAGATCAAGTCTTCTTTTAACTTGGAAGACTTTGAGGTGGAGTTTCTTTCAAGATGATGCAGTTTTTTCAGAAGAGTTGATTCGTCAAATTCCCTTTGATAATATGAACCTTATCATCATTGTTGGCCGATTGGAATCCGGACTAGTTCTTCCATTATATAGTGAAAAGGATCCTCTCTTTCTTGACATATTTGCTAACCGAGGCAAGTGCGCTAAGGCTAAGAAGACTCAGGTCCATAAATTGCTCAATACACAGGCAATTGGTGGCGTTTTTGAACGAGTGTTGGCATCGTAGCACTGGTAGAACCAACGCACGTCATTTCTGTCCCCTGTTCAATTCCAAATATTATACTTCTGAGAATTTTAATGCTACATATGCTGACTTTGTACAGAAGACTATGACTCTTCCTTGTAGCTGTACTCCTCGTCGGCTTCCTATGGGTGCAGCGGAGAAAGACATAGGTGGAGTACGTCTTTTGACTGATGTTGATAAGAGCAAGATAAGGGAAGTATATGATCATGATAGGAGATCTTTAGTGCCTATTCATGATGAAGATAGGCTGCACATTGACCATGATTTCCGATGGTACCACATGGTCATAAGGATAAGAGGGCCTTGGCTCAGGGAATGGACTACTCCTCATGTGGCCAGCACCTCCCTTCCTCCAAAGTATGATGGCCATGTGCCATGGCGCTTCAATATAGTTGGATGCTTGTATGTAAGTCGATTTCTCTTACTGTGCAAGTATTTGCGCAGGAGGAGATTCCCGCAGAGTCTTCTGACAATCATGCGGTTATGCTACAGTTTTATGATCAACGACGTAAAACGAGGTTCTGAACTTGCGCTTAACAAAGTAAGTGTTTGTTTTTCACTTCTTTCTTCATTTTATCATAGCCTATAGTTGCCCAACGCTTATTTATTGAGAGCTTATTGGTGCAGAACTTAAAAATGCGTAAGGAGTCTTCTAAACCTATTAACTCCTCTTCTAAGAGAGTTTAGAAAGAGGTAGATGACACCACTTTTATCTCACAGGGTCTAGTCCCTGAGACTGCTAAATGCAATCAAGAGGGCACAAATAAATTTGTTGATGTTAAAGATTCTGGTGACGTCTCCGCTGATGATAAAGCTGATTGTGGCGAATTTGACCAAGGAGGTAATGGTCATGGAGAAAGCAATATTGAGAAAGTTGTAATTGATGTCGAGCCCCATGTTGGTATTGTTGTTGGCTCAAGAGGAGTTAGTGAAGGATTTATCAATCCCTCACAGGTTTCGCAATCATTTCCCTCAAATGACAATTTGATTGTTCCCACTTCCGCTACTATGCCAGTGAGTCAAGGAGATGTGAATGCCCCAAGAAAGCATGGTAACGTAACCCATGAGCCTGGCAATCTATCTGGCGTCCGTTTAAGCTTAGCTTGGGATCATTTTTATTTGACAAGATGTTTGCTTCTGTTGGTGAACCAAGTTCAGCTGCGTCAAAAAGAACTTCAATGCCTCCACTTTCTCTTCCTAAAATTCAGTGGAATTGGAGCAATCTTTCTCCTGTTAATAATGTTGGGTATGATACTTGGATGAATGACCCAACCTCTAGAGCTGTAGCACGATTGGACTCTTCTCCGATGGCTTCCATTGCTAAGGTTGTCATTGACATGAATGCGCCTACTGTTCCTTTTCAAGCAAATGTCTCCGTTTATCGTCATGCCCCGGCAATCATGACTGATGAGGTGAGTACCTTTGCATCTATGCAACCTTGCGATGATGTTGGTACCCAAGCCTTGATTGTTTCTCACGCAGTTTACGACCAAGTTACTGCCCTTGTTAATTCTTCAGCTGATAAGGAGAAAACTCCCTTAGAACATTTGGATTTTGATGCTCACACCTCCAGTGATTCCACCATAGAGTGGGTTTTGAACGAGGATAATCTTGCTTTCACCGGTTCTCTACATCCTGGTCAAAACTTTGTTGCCGATACTGCTCGTCGTCAGCAACAAACGGATTTTCTAAGAACACATGATTTGTATTTCAACCAATCCCGGCTTGTCGCTACCTAGTTTTAAGCTAAAATTCTTGATGTTGATGTGAGAACAATGGAATCTTTCATTGATGGTTACACTAACTTTTTGCCCCAGTTTACACACTACCTGGTACGTGTGTTTCTTGCTCTGTTTTCAACTTTTATTTCCTTTTGATTTTAATGCACGAGCTTGTTGTTCTTTTTTGATAACATAACAACAAGAGTATTGCTATCGCCTGTTTAAGATGTATCGTGTTAAAGCTGCCAAGTATGCTCTCCTTATTGAGCAAACCCAAAGTGATCTTGACTTGGTGAATATCCAATTGGATAGGCTGAAGAAAAAAGCTGACAATTTCCCTTCTGGGGAAGCTGTCAGACTCGAGGAAGATTTGAGTCAGTTGAGGGAGGGAAAAAAGGCCCTTACTTGCGCTGATTAAGCTTGTGATGTTGCGCGTCATGAACGTGACCAAGCAGAGAAAGCACGATTAGCTGTTGTGGAGGCTTGTAAGAACGCAAATGTTGCTTATGTAGCCGAATGCGCTAAAGTTTCAGGTTTGTTAAAAAATTTACTCCTCTTTTTCTAGCATCGTACTCAACTCTTCTTCTACTTTGAGCCCCTGCTTAATCCTAGGGACTGTTGAGTCTGAAAAAGTAATATGTCTCCGTAGAGACAAATATCGTCTTGAGCGAGACCATTGGCGTACTCAAAAAGATAATGAGATTTGCCCCTTGGACTGAGTCATCCCATAGCCAAAGCGGAGTTGTTATCCTCTTAGGCTCATGGGTTTTTGGATGTGAGACTTTCGTAATAAGTGGGTGCATGATTTTATGGGATATGTGTTCATGGTATTGTTTTGATCGTCCTCTTTGCTTCTGCGTAGAGCTTGAATATTGTATGGAAGGCTTGAGCGGGAAGATTAACAATCTTGAAGTTGAGGCGGATAAGCTCAAAGCAGAGGCCAAGAAACATAGCAAAATTTCTTCTTGTAATCTTCATTTGGCGGAGACTCATGATTCGTTCTAAGGATTTTGAGACTCAGAATCAACTGTTGAAGAGTGAGCTTGAAGAGTTGCGCAAATCTTCTCCTACAGCCTTGAAATATCGTGAGGAGGAGCTAGAGAATTTTTACAAGGCTTTTATAGTGGAGAAGGTCAACATTGTGTTTCGCGATGTGGAGAGTCGAGTTCCTGGTCTTACACTCCCAGTCGTGTCTGCTGAAGATTGATTGATCCAAGTTTGTTTCTATTTTGTTTCTCAAGTGTATGATCTTTTCTATTTATAGAAAACTTGATTGCATAACTTTGTTAAGTTATACTTTTTCTTCTGCATAGTCTGTGTATTCTAGGGGTTACATTTGCTATATATATTTTTATCTTATGTGATCGCAAGAATTTAACTGCGCCACTTTGTAACCCACATGGTTGGAATATGATTTTATTTTTATGTTTAAGATGGTGTTCATGTTGAAACTATTTTTATGTTTAAGATGGTGTTCATGTTGGAACTATTCTTATGTTTAAGATGCGTGAGTCTGGCTGGACTTGACCATTGTCACATGGGGGTGATAATTTCCGTTGAGATGACTGCCTCTGTTCCTTATGTTAGTAGAGAAGGAGACTCTCCTACGGCTTCACGCGTTTTTCCTTGTTTTCTGAACCTCGTGAAGGTTCCGCTGCTATTTTCGTATTTGACCCTTCTACTGGCTCAACAGAGTGCTCTTTGCTGTTGCGTTAGTCCCTTTTGGAATGAACGTGGGTCATCTTTTTGTACTTCATCGAGGGAGATGTACTTGTCTTGGATTGTGCGTAAATCCCCCAACATAGCTGGTAAATTTGCATGCAACTCTATAAAAATATGGGAAGTTCTCACTAGCCGTATTTATAGCAATTAATTGCTACTTCCTGACTGCATTTTCCGATGCCGTGACAGATTTTCTGCCATTTGTCCGTATATTCCCTTAGAGTTTCCTTAGGACTTATTGACAAGGTAAACATCCTATCAAGCCCCACTCTTGCGGCTCGATTATACATGTATGTTTCCATGAACAACTTTGATAGTTGCCCAAATGAGTTAATAGAGTTTGGAGGTAGGTTGTCAAACCAAGTGAGTGTGATATCCTTCAAGCTAGAAGGGAAAAACCTGCACATGACAGCGTTATTGTGCTCACATTGTGCAAGTACTTTAGTATAATACTTGAGGTGCGCTACGGCTTCAGTGGTTCTATCAAAGCATTTGAAAGTTGGAAGAGGACACTTTAGCGGGACGGGTGCGCTGATCAAGTTATGCGAAAGTGGAGTAGTGCGAGCTTCATGGAAGATTTCCTTCAATCTTCCTCCAGTTTGTTTTTCCTTTACGACCACTAGTTCTTCTCCCATTTTGAACATTTGCTCAAAAATATCATTGAGCTGCTTTGATGATCTTTGAGTTCGTGTACTTGTACTGGACATAGTCATGACCTTGGAGGGATTATAAATTGAATCGTTGTTAGATATCTCCATGGTTATTCTCTGCTTTGGATGCGTATGATGGATTACCATCTTTCTACCAAGGAGCTGCTTTACTCTTTCTAGCAGCGTGTGCCGTCTCTGGCTTTCTGTGTGAGGCCTCGCGTCACCTGCATGTGATGTATTTACCCTTTTGTATTAGAAATGCTCTTATCTTACTTACGAAAAGAAATGGTCTCACCCAACCTGACCGTAAATTTTTTTTTTTTTTTAACAATCAACGGATGTCATTTCTCAGTTTGTGTCATACATAAATCGTGGATGAAAATTCACCCACATTTTCTGCCCTAATCCGACCGTCCACATTACTCCTCTATTAACTCCTCCCTCCTCCGTTTCATAGCTTATCTTCTGCCTCTTCACTTTCAGTCCATAAACCTCATTAAATCTCCTCTTCCGTTACCTAATTCAGATTTCCCAAACTCCATCTCCTCTATCTTCCTTTCAGTTTTCTTAGCTCCCTGTCTTTCCTCGGTCTTTCGTATTTACTTCGATGATATAAAAGGAGATTAACTGGAGATGGAGGAGATGAAGTTTTTACATTGAAAGATGAGTATACACAAACTTTCAGGAAAGGGATTTCATGAATTGTGGTGGTGATTTGGTTTCTCTGTTCAATCTCATTTTCGTTTAATTAAATAGTGGAAGGTGGAAATGGGGGTCCTTTTGTAGAGTATGAAAGACGAATTGCTGCAGGTGAGTTAATGGATGGTGATAGTTGTCAGGTATTGTGTAATTGAGTTCAGTCGTCGAAAATTCAATGAATCGGATTTATCTACTTGATAGGCATTTGTTCAAACCCTAATGTATATTTGAATCAATCCCCTCTTTCTATGTTTTTTTAGTGTTTATAAATCAAATTCTTATTCGATTCTAACTGTATTTGTAATTTAGGTTTATTGAAACTTGGGTTTATTAAAAGGGTGATGTAGAGCTCAATGGGTGATGTAGGGTTTCATCACTATTGATTAGCATATGGGTCTGTGTTCTATGCTTGACGCAATTGCGTTGCAGGCAGTGGAGCGTAGAACCAGTATAGGGAAAGTGAGAAGTGATTCTGTCAAGGTGATTCTTTAAAGGATGCTTAGGTTTTGAACTCAACATCTTGTCAATTGTTAAACACTCAAATATCATTCATATTATTGAAGTTATTCAGGTTTGTCTCTAGGTGGAAGGTTGTGTATTCTTGGTTTTGCAGTTATGCTACGAAGGGAATTATGATTTCAGAACCAATAAGTTGTTCTTCGAAATGTCACAAAGATTATTATTTTTTCTTTAGTTATTCATTTGCTCTTTGTGATTAACAGGGTGGAGGTGAGTGTCCCAAGAAACATGGTGCAGGAGTTAAAAGCGGACAGGTGGGTCTATGAAGAACATGGCATGGGGGGTAAACACGGACATAATTCTAGGCAGGTTATACTCATTTTGACATTATACCAATGTAATTAACATGTTAAAGGTCTTGGAATTCTACATAAGTACAGAGGATTTGTTTAGACAAACGGTACATGTACAACACAATTTGAGAATCCTTTAGTGCTAATGTGTCGCCATGAATTTTTCAGCCTCAAATTTAAAAGATGTGGTGCTTTCATGTTACCTTGCCTTGATAATTCTTTAATTTGTCTTTTCCGGAAACAACATTATGAATTGAATGATTTACACTTATGTATTGGCAGATCAGATGGTTTATTCATTAAAAAAAAACAAAAAACACATGCAGTCATGATGGTCATACACATTGCAGGATTGAATTTGCTCATACCATACCTTTACGTGTTTGCTTTGCTAATGTTATTTTATAACTCGCAATCCTTGGGTCAAAAAGAAACAGTGTTTATAGATTTCATCTATGATTATTGAACTTTCTAAATTTTCATTTGTTTCATCAGCTTTAAGCCAGCTTAGCCCCACCATCCGCCGATCCTCATGGTTACTGGAATGATGGTAAAAAAAGTCATGCAAGATGTACTTCAGCACAGATCCAATTTCTGCAAAGTGAGTTTGTTGGAGTAATTTGTTTCAATGGCTCAACAATATGTGTATTCGAACCTAATGAATTATTTCTTCTTTCAAGCATATTTCAGGATGAAAATACTCAAGGCCATCAAAAACTTCTCCGAGCCCAAACAAATGGCTTATTTATCAATTCATGCTTTGCTCATTGCCAGAGCAAGAGACAGGATACGTGGTTTTCCGGCAATGTTCCTGTCATTAAAAACAAGGTATCTACAACTAACCCTACACATTTGTTAATATTTTCAGGGTATTGCACTAGCAGTAGGAGACTGGTACGGTGCTCATAGATTTAGAGCCAACAGGATTCCCTGAAAATAATTGATGTTTTAAAAAGTCAATCATCAACTTTGTGTGGGTTAAATACTGCAATTGGTATAAACATTGAAATACTCTAGAACTGCGAATGAATGAAATCAATTATTTATTGAATATCCATTCGCAGTATTCTTACCATTTTTCAAATATTTGATCGTCATAGTATTCTTACTCCTAGAAGAATTACAGCTCAATCCCACAAAAGAACTCCACAAGGTACCACTTAATTTCAGCTCTTAATTTCTTTATAGTTGTAATTATCTCTGTTCTATTCATTTATTCATATGAAACATGACTTGCATGTGTATCTTATACTAGATTACAAAAATCAAAAGATAAGACCTTGATTTTTCACTGTCTGCAGCTATTAATGAATACTGCAAATGGTACAAAAATAGAGATAGTCAAAATGAAGTGTTTTTTCATTTCTTAAATGATTAGATTAATCATTCGCATAACTTTGTTTTACCAATAGGTAATAATTCTCATTTGAGCAATGGTAGTCCCGCCGTCGAGCCTGATACTATACGTCCCGTAGAGAGCTCTGCGGTAAGAATTTTGATTTTCAGTTTTGTTTCATGGATTTAGTGTGAGGATATGGATTAGCGATTTAATCATCAACTTTGTGTGGATTTTTTGTACGCCATCGGATTAGACAAACTGCATACTCCTTCATCATTTAAGAACTTTCTAGACTTTGTCATGCAGTTTTATTTAAAGTCCATTTTACAATGTTGTCATTTTCCATTAAAGAGTTCCATGAATGATTTTGGGGTATAAAAGTAAATCAATTTAGATTCTAATTTTTTTAATCCTATTATCATATATAGCATATTAATGTTGTATACCATTTTACTAATGAGTTACCAATTTGCCGGTTCAGTGATATGACAATGATTAGGCAAACTAAAAAAGTCAAGGGTTTCAGTGAATAAATTTCAAGTACGGTGTTTGTAGATTTCTATTGGGTTTTTTCTTCTTTTATTAGCGAAAGTGTAAACAAATCTTTTGGTTTTAGTTCTTCGTTATCAATAGTTTTACAATTTTTACAATGAATTACACCAGTATTTGGCTTCAGCTGGAATTGATGGAGTGAAATTTGATGGGCAATGTATTTTAGAGATTTTATAGCAGGTTTAGGAGGGAGAGTTACTAAACAATATCACCAAGATCTTGATTCATCCGGCCAGCAATTTTTGCTGATAATGGTATCATTGATTCCATGCGTCATAATACAGATGCACTTTATTGGTTTAACTTTTCTTTCTTTATGTTTCAATAATGTTTGTATATGCTCCAATACTGAGATTGCGATTAATACGATAAGTGATTAAGTTGCTTGATTTTATTGGTATGCTTTCTGAAAATCTTTTTCTTTTATGAAACAGTTCAAAACAGACTGTTGTGGTCCGACCATCTGATGATTTTTATCGCACACCATATACATAGCTTCAGTAACATACTAAAGTGTATACCTTGGTGAATTCATGCAGCCTGTCTAGGACATGTGTTACTTTTTTCATCCAGATGCAGAGGACCATATATCTGCTAGAGCCATCAGCGTCGGACCTGTTTGCGTCATGTAAACAATGTTAACCATTCACTAAATTTAGATACAAAAATTACTTCTTTTTAACCCAATTAAACTTTCACTGGCATTTTTTTTGAACAACGATGCTCCAGGGAAGCACGATTTTGAAATTCCGAAGAAAACAGTCCTCCCTGACGGTTCCATCCTCCGTACAAAACTCCCTGACAGACCTACTAAAGACTGTTTGTTTTCAGACCCGGCTGGCTATGGTGTCAGACTATCAGGTAAACATAAATTGTGAAGAAAAAAAAAAGCAATGAGTTTTAGATTATATGATTCATTCATTAAAAGCATATTAAATAACATTCGAAAACTTTTTTTATTTGTTGATTCTCTTAACAACCACTACTTAAAACATTTGAAGAATGTCCTTTCGTCTGCAATGAATTAATCCCCAATTTGTTCACCCATAAAATGTAAAAGTTTAATAGGGTGCCATGACTTAACCTGCTAAGAGGATGGAACTGCTGCTTTTTTATGCCAGTTCAACACTGTTGATTGTTGTTGATTGTGTTATACATGATTTACATTCAAAACCAATTTAAGATCACTGTGTAGTGTTTTGTTAGATGCTTGGGTATTTTGTTTGATTGTACAACTATTGTTGGCAGTGAATTTAATGGCATCAATACTTGCAAGAAGCTATTTACTGTTACTCGAACTTCTCTTTGTCTTAATGGTAATCTGTCTTAATTGTCTTAATAGATGAATATAAAATGGTTGATTTGTTTTTGCTTTTCTGCATTTATATTGTATGTTTGTTTTTTATGAATACAACATGTAAGTAATTATTATTCTTTCGCAGGGAGGTTGATTTGTTAAGGAATCATAACTTTCAAGGCAGGGAGGAACAACAATGAATGAATATAGGCTAAATAATTAAGCAACGGATGCAACAAAAAAGATTCTCATTGGATACCCTCCTGCTATTTGATGGAGTTCTTGGTCTATAATTTTTGGCCAATAACGTGGCAGCAACTAGGGTCGGCACCGCCCTTCAACAGGAGGAGGCCTGGCAACCCGTGCCTGTGGAAACACATCCTTACTTGCTTCTTGAGTTCAAACCAGAGCCAATTTTCATAAGATTATGTCTTTGCTGAAATGAAGAGCCAAGTGTGTTCTGATCCCTTCCATCAACAAGTAAACCAGATACACGCAATGCAATATTATAATTTCCAGAAGAGTTCCCCATATTCATAGCAATGGAAGTCTGTACTAAGGATCCCATGAATGGTTGTTTTAAATTTGAAAAGTTGGGGGTTCTAAAGTCCCCTACTGAAGACGTCACTTGCTCTCCTTTAATATGTTGAAGAGAACCATTTGTGCCATCTTTGTGAGACTGGTGTAGGTTTATATACCCGGTATATCCAGAGAAAATACGGAAACTATTTGGTTAACTGTGTACATTAGCTTCATGATCATGATATGAAACGGTAACATTAATTTTGAAGATGATTTGTAATTGAAAAAATAGGATTAATGAGGCAATTTAATTACAACGGTGTAGACCATGCATTGTTCCGAGGGTGTATTTATATGCACCAGGAGGAGTTGTGACATCTTAAAACAAACTCTAATAGAAAAAAGAGAATAACTTTGGTGAGAGCCAAATCATCTACTCAAAAATTTAAAAATTTCTCTTTTTGTTTCAGATACTAAATACAATGGCAAACCAAATTCGATGGACTATTGAGAAACAAAACATATAACTATTGAATAGAATCGGTAGAGCAGCAACACCACAAAAAATTTGAAGGAGACAGTTCCCTATGTGGCTCACGTATCCAGTGACAATAAACATTCTGTAACTTCCAAGGTTCAATGAAAATTGCATTTCTTTTTGGTGACTGCTAGGTGCCAATTGTAACTGTAATTTTTATTCCATCTCCGACAACCCTCATATTTTTTTGATCTTTTAAAGAGAATAAAATTAAAAGCACACAAACCGTGTACGGGCATAGACAACCAACAAAGAGTAAAAAAGTCAAACAAAAACAAAAACAAATACAAAAAAGCTAAAGAAAAGAGGTTTCTAGGTATCAACAAAGGAAGACACCACTTGTGAATCCTAACAATCCGAGAACAACTTGCAGACTACAAAGAGTTGACAATTGTCTATTGTCAATTATCCAACTCGTCAACATCTTCGATAATTAAATCATCGTGGTTTTTTGCGAGGTCCCTAAACATTTCTTCCCGATTAGTTTTCATAGGTGGAAATTTTAAGCCCCATAAGGAACCAAGCTCGACGAGTTTATCTACCGAGACTTTATTAGGAGCCTTAGATTTAGGAGGCTTTTTCTTTTTTTGTGCTTGAAAAGGAACCATTTGGGAAC
The DNA here is from genome assembly GCA_023531435.1 of Papaver californicum. Lineage (NCBI taxonomy): Eukaryota > Viridiplantae > Streptophyta > Magnoliopsida > Ranunculales > Papaveraceae > Papaver > Papaver californicum. The sequence goes on along the minus strand of JAJJMC010003936.1, from coordinate 13,334,679 downwards.
ATACCTTTGCCTTTGTATTTCATGCTCAATTTCATACCAATTCCTACAATTGACTTGGACGATGACGGCTTTCCGATGCTTACTTTTGAGTCTTTCAGAACTAACTGAGAAGTGGCTATCTCCCCTTCTTCTTCTTCTTCTTCTTCTTCTTCTTCTTCTTCTTCTAAATCATGAAACTTGTTATGGGATTCAAAACCAGGGGGATGGCAGGATCACCTTCCACGACCAGTTGATCATTTTCAGGAGTAGTATACGGGTTCGCTGAATGAATCTGTAAGTGCTTTCCTTTTTTCTTTTTGCCCACGCCCTTTCTTTCTTTTAAAAGTAATCCACTCACCAAGAACCTTTTCTTCTCCAATTACCCTCTCACCATTCACACTCTTATATTCAGATTCTCCGTCAGAATTTTCACAATTATCAACTGTAGGAGAGTCTTCAACAGTGATCTCATTAACCCCATTGTTAGATCTGAAAGTTGTCCCTTCTGTCGTTGCCCTTTCCTATTTTCATTTATAATGGTATCTACTCCAGAGCCATTTACTCCAATCATTTCCCCAAATTCATCCAAATCTTTCACCACGCCAGAGCTTTGATTCTCTTTCAATGCCTCAGTGCTTTGTTTAGCATTCTCTTTTGGTTTAGGCATCCACATTTTCTTGCTAGCCTTAGGACATTTAGCACTTGAGTGGCCAAATGTAGCACAATTCTTACAACTTGAAGGTTTCCAAGTATATTCAATTGAAACCTTAAATTCTTTGCCTTCATATACAACAGGAATAAAACTATAGTATGAGAGATTTGCTCATATTGGATTTTCACGAAGAAAATATGCGCACGGTAGTTGCGCACGGGTACTACCGATATAGATCTCTACTTCCAACAACAGAAAATCCATGCCGTTACAGCACGGGTTATATCCTAGTATATCAGATAATTTGACCTTCAAAATTAGCATTCCTGTTTGCTCCCGTTTGCTAAGAATTTAATGTCGGGATTGCTTACATCATACTTCGTGTAGAAACCTTTTGACGATACATATCAACTCTGTAGGGTCTGGTTTGGTACGACAAGAATGACTCTTTATACACTTCCGTAACTCACAGCATAGAATCTATACCAAGATAATCCTTGGCAAACCGAGCTGAGGTCCAATTGTATGCCAGCCAGGCATAGTAGTACCTGTACCAAACCATCTTTCAAATTCACACTTGTGGAACTTGTTTCAGGCACACAGCTATAATACAACACAATTGATTCTTGTTTAATTAGATATACTCTATTTTGTCAGGCGATTTTGGATCCACGGTCTTACTAGGGTCTCCATAGCTGCTACAAGGCTACAATCAGCCCATTCCACTGAATATCAAGGCGTAACACACCAATGATGAATCGTTTATTACTTGGGCTCAACCCCACCACTAAATGTGGCACCAGTGATACCAACACCTAGATTCTGGCTGTTGAAATCTGAAAGCACAGTCACAGCAAGTGCTTCCACTACATTCAAATGGTGTAAAAGATGTAAAATAACCCAACTCAGGAAGATGAATGTCTCGTCTCCCGTCCAAATTTCTTCTGGAACACCCCAACTAGAACTAGGTCATGAATCTGGCAAACACACCTATTAGGCTCGTACAACAATGATTAGTTGATGCCCTTGTGTGCAAATTAGGCCAAAATCATACCAATCACATTAAAGCAGACAATGCATTAATCATTATTGTTCAAAGCAAAGAGATTGAAGAGGGACAAGAAATTACCACATCTACTACTTAAAAATTCAACCCAAAAGCCAAAAGAAGAAAAGAGAAACAGAGTATTCATTAAGTCAATGTACCTATTACAGCATCAATCAGTCTCCAGGATCACTGGATTTATTTAAATATAAAATAAAGTTTTACCCCCAGGAGTGTCTAGATAAGTGGAGAAATAATAGCCTATGGGTTGAGCTTGATTCGTTACAGAGCAATCTATGATAAGCTAACCAAATCTACTCTTGGTAATTAGAAGGCTTCTAAAAGGAAAAGAGAGTTCAATCAGCTATGTTAAAAAAAAATCGAACACATCGAATAATGCTTACCACCAGCTAAGGCTGTCTTTCTCGAACCGCTTATGCTTTCGAATCATTTGCAATCGAAAACTCAATCTCCTCGGGCTGTTCCTTTAGATCACCTTTAGCTTTAGACCTGTTAGTAGATGAAGCTAGTATATCTGACACAAATTTTATCAAAGAACAGAGCCCACCCAAGAAATTATGGTCAATGACACCTTCACCATCCACGACATGAGCAAAATCAACAAGCTTAACTTCAGCACCGGAGCGGGAACGATTCCCTTCCTCTCCCACCCCCGCCTTCTCATACACCATAAGAATGGAACAAGAGTAGAAATGGTATATTGTCTGATCCTCAAACCATGCTTTCAGCTCCAACAATTGTGCCAGAATCCCATCTGACCCACTATAAATTGTTGATGCAAGTATACAGTCAGGTTCTGCATTTGATGACGGGTTGGAAGAGACAAACCTCTTTAAAGTCAACTTAACGTCCTCTAACGTAAAATCTTGGACGACCTTCTTATCAGGTTTCCAGTAACCAAGCTTTTCACTTTCATAGGTCTGTAAACCCGATATCCTGAAACCCAAGGGCACGCTTGTTGATTCTCTATCTTTCTTAAGGCATTTCATAATGTAGTCTTCTGAAGCTTGGGGATACCAAGTTCTTGACCCCATCTTGATGTCCATAACAGACGGGTCCAGGCGATTTGAGACAATGTCTTGCAAAACAAGGTGAGGGTGCATACCAGATCCATCTGAAGCTTCTAGAAGCTGGGTTCCGTGAAAAGTAGGAAAAAATCGGCGAACATGAGTCGGGATTTTGCTATTGGAAGAGAATGAAGAATAGAAGGCAGCCTCTTTGGTACCGCGTTCGTCACCTTGAAGGGGCTTGTAGAAGCGACCAGAATCATCTACGAGTGGCCCAAGCTTTCCAGCGTGAGCTTGATGCCCTGCAACCTGATGATCAGGGGCCTTAAACATTGTCTTATGAATAAAAACTGAAGGTGATTAACTATATTTCGTCTCAGTGCTATCAGTATCTACAATGATCAACAGTGAAGGAACCCCTCTGCAATAATGACAGAGGAAGGAAGCGTGAAACAGAGAAATAAACAGCAAACGTAGGAGGATTGTAGAGAAAACTCAATCTTCATTCAGAAACAATATGACCAACAACAATAGACTTGCATCCTTTTATAGGAACACAATAGAACTCCTAATTCTAATATAACTCTAATTACCTTAACTTGGAATCTAAGTAATTCTAAAAATAAATGATTTCTTAATATAAGATATTCTAATCCTCAAAAACTTGCCGAAGATATAAAACTTCTAAACAACTTCCGAGAAAGATGTTCTACATCGAATAAAGATTCAAATTACTAGATTATAATTAGACTCACTGCACAAGGTAAAACTACTCATAAAAATTCGTTAACATGCTGCTTCAGTAGATTGGCTATTTAAGAAAGCCTTTCAAAAAGGTAACTCGAATTAATGTAAAGCCAAAGGGTAACTGCTTAAGATCTCTGATCTGTTAATTTTATAGCTATCATCTTGAAGTGAATCTAAAGACATTACTATCAACACCAGGACAAGAAAAGGTGAAGCTCCGATGCTACGCCACAAAATGATGTAAGACGAAACATCTTCGTTGCGTGGATGACACTGGTCACAAAGAATAATGAAAATCTGCAAGAGAAAAGCATTCTTTACTTTCCAATTGACCACCAAGTTATCTTGCTAGGTAAGTGCCTCCAGTTCTACTAAATAATATGATATCAGTTAATTTGTGTATCATATAAGCTCTTTACCAAGTGAAGCTAGCCAGTGTTTCAAAATGCATAAGATACAACTTGGCCATGTAAGTTGCAGGTTTACGGGGAAGTGATTTGAGTGATGACATGGGGTGTTGAGAGTTAGGTGCAAGAGGTGAATATACTTTGCCAAAGCCAGGAGTTTGGTCGGTAAGACACCATCAACTAAAACTTACCTCTAGAGTTTTAAGAGCCACACTTTCTCTTCTTTTCTTCCCCACGAGTGGTATAAGAAATATTTTTATACTGTGAATTAGCAAGCTCTCGAGGAATAGCAGCTCCTGATGATTTCAGTATTCCAGCCAACTCCTAGAACAGATTCTTGTCTTCCTCGTTTAGAAAGAGAAACGCTGTCCCCTCCTCTCCCAATCTAGAAGCCCTCCCAATCTGGTGAATGTACTCTTTAATCGAGTTCGGCATGTCAAATACAATTACTTGTCTCACTTTCAAGAGATCTACTCCCCGTCCTAAAACACCAGTAGCTACAATGATAGAAACCTCCCCTGTCAAAAACAACCTAAGTGTGTCCCTCCGTTCCTTCATGGGCTTCTCTCCATGAAATGGTAGAGCTTTTATCCCAGTGGTGACTGTGATTGCTTCAGAGAGAAGATCAGCTCCTAGTCTTGAACCCACAAAGACGACAACAGGTGGTTTGAAATGTTGCTGTCTCATTAATATCTCAAAGAGTTTCCGTTCCTTATGCTTCGTTTCCACCCAGATAGCTATTTGCTTCACAGACTTGTTTGTCCCATTATGCTTTCCAACAGTGACAGATACCAAATTCTTAGCTAACAAACTACTGATGTTCTCCACCTCTCGAGGAACTGTCGCTGAGTACATTAAAATCTGAGGCTGAGAAAGAGCTAGAAAAACCTGCATAACCTGATCCCGAAAGCCTCTTTCAAGCATGCAATCTACCTCATCCAACGCCAAGATAGAAACTCCATCCAGTTCGACATTGTGCTTGGTCAAAAGATCAATGAGCCTACCAGGAGTTCCAACAATCAATTCCACCCCATGATGAATACGGTAGATTTGTCCAGCCATTGGCTCACCACCAACTACAAGTGCAGTTTTAAAGGGTAAACCGTTCCCAAACACCTTAGCTTGTTCCTCTACCTGCACACACAGCTCTCTAGTTGGTGCTAGAACCATTGCTAAAGGTTTCCTCTGATTGGTGGGGTTCGCAAGGCGAAATTTTGAGCAACGAGAAACTATGGGAACCAAAAAGGAGGCTGTTTTACCAGAGCCTGTAGCAGCTGAAACAAGTAAATTTCGGCCAGTTAAAGCAATAGGGATGGCTTGCATTTGTATAGGTGTAGGAACTTCATATCCTGCAGCTTCTAGATTTTTCTGGACCTTCAGAGGAAGATTGCAAGAAGAAAATGACAAAATAGGGGGAGGAACACTCCCACCCTTGACTTGTATCTCAAGTTTGTTCCGTAGCAGTTCCACCTCATTGTTGCTTAACAAAGGAGCTTTTAATATATCATCATCATTATCCCTAACGTAAATGCATTCATCAACAACAGGTATTCTTACGTGATGGGGGAGTTTTTCTCGCTTTTGGGCATTGTGCCTACCAAGCAGGGCTGACTTACACTCAATGCTGCAAATATCGTCATTTGTTTCATCACAAATATACTCACCATAGCGACCACAAATAACACAACAAGGTTCCCCTGGTAAGGCTTCTCTCTGATCCCAACACTTTTCCTTCACTAGACTCACTGCATCAGACACTACATTCAAAAGTTATGTCACTGATCTTATACCCTTACAATCTACACAAAACTTAAAGACATTACTCTATTAGAGTTTGAGATAACTGATGAATTTTGCAACAAAATTATCATATCAACTTAGAACCTTCAGTACTACCTCGATAACCAGCAAACTAGCATAGATGCCTCAGACTTTTAATTTACACCATGTAACGGAATGTCGCTTGCACTTTGAATAGCCAAGCTACTGATGTTACATGTGAGTATTTTTCACATCAAATATTCAGCAAAAATTGGATCACACACAACAATCACAGTTCTATAAATATGACCATAAAACACACACACAAAAATCAACTAGATCCAAACATTACCTGTGTCTTCACCACTGTGGGTTACTCGCAACACAGTTTTGTGGTCATTAACCTCATGCATAATGTTTGTCTTCCGTGTACGGTTTCCAAAAGAACTTATATGGTTAGAAATAACTTTTAGGACCTACAATACATAATGGGAACCACAGCCAAGTTAATATCATGTGAAACTCCATCATGTATTTGACGGTAGAAATATCATGCAGTACCCTTCAAAAACCCTCAAAAGACGGTTTAAACATTAAGGCCCTGCTTGGCATGCATGGAAAATTTGCATACTGCATGTTTATAAGGCTCTGGAGCTTTGTATAGGCCCAGACGCACAGTTACACAGCTGCTAAGTACGCTACTAAGTGTAAACATTTACACATTCGAAATAGTAAAACTACTCCAAAATTACATAAATTGATATTCAAAAAACTTGCGACATACATAGAAAAAACTGGTGCATAAATCATTTAATTCAAAGTAAAATAGAAGAATAGTCATCATTTAACTTCACAAGCTTGTCAAACTAAAGGAGGATACACATTTTACCAGACGCCCTACTGAGTAGTTTGTTTGTTGTACTATCAACATAAATTCATATTCCAAGATTATCAACAGTGAGAAGTGATATCTAGGTTTCTTAAACTACGAATAATTGAACAACAAGGCAAGCAAATCAATCCATGCCGACTGCAGGTGCAAGTAAACTGAAACCTAAGAAACTATTGAATAACAACGGAGTACATGTGAAATCATCCTGATTATTCACAAGTGTGACTTATATCCGCCAAAGATTCCAAACAACCAAAAATCCAATATGCCAATAGATATCCTAGAAAACAAACTTAATATGATCACTTAATCACTAAACATATACTGCATGGATGTTGAGCCATCACAGTGCAATATCATTTCCTACAAATCCATGCTAATCAAGGAGCTAGGTAGAACCAAATGCATAGTACACACAGTTACGAATAAGTCTATAACAATAAATTCTTTGATGCAGAGCCGAATTTCCATCTGTTATAGCATGTTTTATTTTTCAAATTGGGGAACAAAGAAATAGTCAAAGGAACAGATCAAGAAAAATAAAAAATGATGGAGAAATCAAATCAGAAATTAAAAAAATATCTGAACAGTGCTTACTTAAATTGTAGAGCCTTGGTTGATGGAAGTGCGGTGGTTGTTAAATTGGGTGGAGAAATAAGAGAAAACGACTGGTGATCGGGGTCGATTTCACAGCATTAACTTTTGCAGGAGAAGTATTGGATGATGAACAGATAAAGTGAAGTAACCCTAGCGATGCGATAGAGAGAAAAGACTTGGCGTAGTTTTTACACAAAGATCAAGTTGTTTAAAGTTAAAGGAGAATGTCGGTTGATATTCGGTGATTTTGGAGACAATGAGTCTCCGGCCCTACCAAATTGCCAAAGCAAGACTTTAAAAACATATACTCCCTCCGTCCGGTGAAGTTCATCCTTATGCTTTCATCTTTTGTCATATGAAAATCAATCCTTTTCGTTTTCGTTTTTTTTTTTTTTTCTTTTCAATAAGCAAAGGTCTTCAACAAGGTTAATGGTCAGCCTCAACTATCGGTCTGAGTTAGATAGGAGGAACAAATCTGTACACAGAAGAGATGTTAACCTTGACCCAATAAACCAAGGCATGAGCAACATAATTACAAGACCGAGGCTAAAGTGAAAATTTACAAACATCAAAATGGGAAACAAAATATTTAATATCCTTAAAAATGGTATCAGTCCTTGGATTTCTTTCAAATCTTCCTAAAGAGAATTGGTCAATCAGGGACTTGGCATCACTCTCAATGATGATGTGAGAGATCTTCAACTTTACTGATTTTTCCAGAGAAGCCTAGACAGTAAGAGCTTCAGATTCTTCAGCCGAAAACACCTCAAAAATCATTGAGGCACAAAAGGAAGCTTTATTTTCAGAATCACGCATTACATATCCTGCACCATTTGCCAAAGTTAGGTCATCAAAGGGTGGGGGCATCTACTTATCAAGGCTAGGGATAATTATACTAGTAGGGATGTGTATGGTAGGGGCCCTAAAGACAAACATGGCTTTAAATCTGCTGATAACAACCTGATGAGATTCCTTACTAGACTTGAAAATCAGGTTGTTTCTACTACTCCATAAAGACTAAAGAATGGTAACAAAGAGACTATGAAGATCATCAGTCAATCTAGAGATATGGTCCACTAACCAGAAACAAAATCAATCAAATAAAGATTTATCCAGGAAAATGGAAGTATTAGCACAAAAGTTAGAGATACCAAACACGACTAGCAAAGGGACACAGAACAATAGCATGCATAATGGATTCCTGATTAGCAGCACATCTAGGACAATTCACAGACAACATAGGCATCCTAGTATGAAGACTTGGCAGGCAAGGAATTTTTAGCATCTTTCCAGATGAAGATTTGGACTCTATGAGGCACCTTTAACTTCCAAATACACCACCAAAGATTACTTCCTTGGGAGGGTCTAGACCTTCTGAGCCCCAAGTAGCCAGATTTCGAGGAAAATCAACTAGTATTAGAAAGTTTCCAAGCCCTCTTATCAGGAGTAAAACACTGGCTTAAGGGGATTGTGATAATTTTCCCAACATAAGCATTATCAAAATGGGTACTAAGCCTATTAAGATTCCAAGTTCTAGACTCTTGATTATTGAAGTAAGAGACTTTAACATTAGGGTCAGGAGGGGGCAAGGGATTAGGAGAAGCAGATCCCAAACTTGGGATCCATTTATCACACCAAGGATCAATAAAGTTCCCATCCCCCACAATCCAAGATATAAAAGATTTGATGAGCTCTTTAATTGTATAGAGACACTTCCAGGTCCAAGAACAAGCACCCGAATATTTAGCATTAAGAAAGTCAGTTCTAGGAAAGTAGTTAGCTTTTAAAGAGACATCAAGTAAACAGTTAGGATTGTCAATAAGTTTCCAGGTATTTCTGGATATCATCGCTAAATTGTTCAATTAAGCTTTTCTAAAACCAAGACCACCTTCTGACTTTGGGGAAAACAGAGTATCCCAGCCAAGGAGGTGAAGTTTTCTATCTTTGGGATCAAGAGTTTCCCCCCACCAAAACTTACACAAATGGGAGTCCATATTTTTACAAAGGTGTTTTGGGATCAGGAAAGCACCCATTTGGTATAAAGGGATATCCTGACCAATATGTTTGACAAGGGAAGTTTTGACAGTTTGGGATAGCAGTTTATGAAACCAGGAAGAGATTCTGGCATCAAAAGACTGGAGAATCCCCATATGGGTTTTGGATTTAGAAGGTTTAAAATCAATAGGAGTACCCAGATACTTCTCACCTAAATCTCGGGAAGTTATGTTCAAAATGCCAGAAAGTTGATTCATCATAGGATCATGAATTTTTTTACTAAACAAAATCCCAGATTTTATCAAAATTTATTTCCTGGTCAGAAGCAAGGCGGGACTGAATCTTTCCGAGTGGTAGAGAACAATCCAGTACTTATGTAAATAGTCTTTTATAGTTTGAAAATATTTAACATTGGATTTAGAAAACAAAAGGGAATCATCAGCAAACAAAATGCGAGTAATGTTAAGGGCATTCTTACAGATTTTAACTCCTTTTACAAGGCCTTTGCTAGTCAAAGAATCAATTTAAGCAGACAAAGTTTCAAAACAAATGATATAAAGGTAGGGGAAAGAGGGTCTCCCTGTCTTAATCCTCTTTCAGGCTTAATGAGACCAGAAGGCACTCTATTAAGGAGAATAAAGTAAGAAAAAATAGACAGGCATTGACCAATCAAGTTGATCCAGTGATCCTTAAGACCCATTTTCTGTAAAAAAATTTCAAGAAAAGACCATTCTAGTTTATCATAAGCCTTAGATATGTCAAGATTAATTGCTATTATACCTTCTTTGCCCTTATGATGGTTAACAAAGTAAATAACCTCATGATCCAATATGATATTATTATGCATACTTCTTTTAGGGTCAAAAGCACTTTGATTTTGAGAAATGAGGTTATCCATGAATGGCTTAAGCCTAATAGGTCTACATTGCGAGACCAATTCAGCTAGCGGAACCTTTGGGATTAAAGCAATATTAGTATGATTGAATGCTTTTGCAATGTGTCCTGTCCTAAAACAGGTTTGAGTCATATCAATCATAGATTCAACTACAATATCCCAGTATTTTTGATAAAACAGGCCAGTAAAACTATCTGGACCTGGGGCTTTTTTTCCCCATTTGAAAAACAACATTTTTGATCTCCTCAGCAGTAAGTTGAGTATTAAGACATTGGTTATCCTCAATAGAAAATTTTCTTGGAAGATCTTGGAGGATATCATCTTGAAAATATTGGGGGTGAGAAGAGTAGAGATTTTTGAAATAATCCACAAAGGAACTACTAATACTATCTATATCAGCTAGAGTAGTACCAGTAGAATCTTTGATCCAACCAATGATATTTCTCTTTCTTCTGATTAAAGTGACTTTGTAGAAGTATGGAGTATTTATATCTCCTTTCATGAGCCAAACTTCTCTATATTTATCCTTCCAATACAACTCTTCTAGATTATAAAGGTAAGCCAATCTAGCTTTTATGCGGGACAAGGCGTTAGAGCCAGTAGGACTGGAGACTTGGATGGAAGTTAGTTTCTCCATAGTGGTAGCTATATTAGTTTGAATATTACCAAAAAAGGACTTATTCCACTCTCCAGGGTCCTTTTTGGTGCTCATTAACATAGCTCTTAATTCGTAAGCAGGTGAACCCACCACATTAACAGACCTAAAATTGACTATGATATCCCTGTAGGTTGGATCTTCAATCCACATAGCCATAAAATGAAATGACTTGGGCATACAAATTATCAAAATTAAATCCTATATGCATATGTAAATGATCATAGGAATCTCTAGGCATATTATTCACACAAAATATAGGAAAAATAGATTCAACAAATTGATTAATAAGGCAGCTATCCAGTCTTTCAAGGATTAAGTCAGTTCCAGATTGTATGTTAGACCAAGTGAATCTAGGACCAGAAAAACCAGGATCATGTAAATCAAACACATTATAATTTTTTTTTAAGATTAGACAAATCATCATTATTAATTTCAGCTCCACCATTTTTGTCTTTTGGACCTAGAAGGGCATTAAAATCTTCTGCCACAAAATAAGGTTCATCAAGGGGAGGGGAAGCTATCATACATTGACTATTCCAACATGCCTCCCTAAGACTACTATTTGGTTCACCATAAATGAAGTATATGTGACAGGTCTTAGAGTGTATAATATCCCTAGTTGTAACATAGATACTCCTTGAGTTGGAAGATAACATACTCACGCTGATTTCTTTTTCCAAGCAAGAATAAGGCCTTCACTTCTTCCAATACATGGCATATTAAAAGCGCAAGGAAATCCCATATTCTTAATATTCCTAGCAACATTATCCTTTTACATTTTAGATTCAGACAAAAAAACGATATATGGGTTTACATTCTTAAGCAAAATATTTAGCTTCTTATTGGCAGTTTTTTTACCAAATCCCCTAACATTCCAAACCAACATATTGACATTATTAACCGGGAAGAAAGCATTGATATTAGGAAAAATATCAAAAAAATCATTTAAGGGAGAGGGATTATGATTATTGACCTGATTGGTGTAGTCAGAGCTCCCATTAAGCTGAGTATTGGCAGAATCACCACTTCTTTAAGAAGTATGGGCACCATTAGGATCCATACCAGAAGTATCCTGAGAAGAGTTGATGTAGGCACCATTTCTATTATAAGTATTGCCCGAAGATCTATTAAAGCTATCATAAGGGTTAATCAGATAATGGGTGTTGATTGCTGAATTTTGAAGATGAATGGGAGAGCCGCGGGGGGGGGATTACCCAAATTGGTAATGGGTGGGCAAAGATTGTTACAATCAGGCTCAGAGGTGATAGTGCTTTCAGGGTAGATGACCACAATGCTTGCTAGATCTGGTTTAGCTACTCTACTACGTTTTCTGAGATCAGTTCTTGGGTTAATCTTGTGTTTAGTATTAGATAAAACATCATGTTCATCAACAAGAGATATAACTTCTTCTTTAGAAATGGTGGGCACTTGAGTTACCGAAGCAGGTTTCTCCGTGCTTTTGAATCGTCTAGCAAAGGTGGTGGTACAAATAGGTCTCAACTTTTCCAAATGAGAAGGAAAAAACATAAAAGAAATAACATCAATATCTTCATGGTTGATCATATAATGTTGATGATCTTGTAGAGAAACGGTAGAGCTAGAAACATTATGGGATTGGACTGATTATACATCGAAGATCTTCAAAGAAGAAGAACTATTGGGGTTTTCCATGTGTTTTCCTTTGGAAATTCCTACACTAGTGTTACTAAGATTAACATTAGCATCAACAACTTTACCTGTATCCAATGTAGTTTGGGGTAATAATTCTTTCTGAGTCTCCATGAAAAAATCAAAACAAAGTGGAATAGGGATTTCATGATCACTAGTAGAAATAACTTCATCTATAGCCACTTGAGGTTGAGGATGCATCCACCTTGATATTTTTGGAAGATAATAATGAACATTAGAGGAATGGATCGATTCTCCTTGAATAATCTTTAACATAGCCTTTTTTCTTGGGCAAAAAATATCTCTATGATTAATTATACAACTGGACATGCAGAAAAATCTAAGAACCATGAAGTAACGACATTCAATGAGAAATAACTCTAATCTTACTCTTGTAATTCCTATAGGTAGCGGTTTCTGGAGAGGAACACACATACAAATTTTGATGTTTTTCTTCAAGGGATGATTTCCATAAGGTTCCTTAGCATCAACTAGTTCTCCCATCTTTAAGGTTAAAGCTTTGATATCTTCAAACTCAGTACATTCTTTAGGAATATTACACAGAATCAGCCATATCAATTTATTCGTGAATGTTGTTTGGCAATTATTAGGCTATCCTGAAGGTGGAACAGTTCTCAACACGATGAGATAACCACAAACAAACCATGGTATCTGAGATTCACTTTGTTGAAATCTTTTTCATCCAAAAATATTATAAGAACCCTGTTTCTCAGACCATTAAAGGTAGTGACAGCGGGTGTTTGGATGAGAGGCCATTGAGAACAAGTGTAGCTTCTTACAGATGATGTAACAACAAGAAATTCACTATAAACGTAGCCCACCATGCACCATTTCCAGTTATTGTCATTCTCAGAGAGCACTACATTTTTATCGATGGAGACAGGTTCAGTGAGAGTTGAGGGGAGGTTTAAAGGGAAAATGAGTTTTTCATCCATTTGGGAGGAATGTTTTTGAATATCTCTCTCAGTAGAAATGGGTTTACCAGCAGTGTTGATGTTTTCCATAAAATAGAAATGAGAGACTAAAATATTGGTCGAAAAGATATGGTTGGTAGAAGAAAGTTGAGGATGATATGTTGTATAATTGGTATCGAAGTGTATACACACTCTTAGCTGAATAAGACAGCACCAAGAGATGGTGTTATCAACACATTGAAAGTGATATTTCATAAAGATACTGACATTGACTTGGGTTATTTGAAACTGCAAGAATTCAACCTTAAAATGAGAAATATTTGGTTGTTAAAAGTTTTCCACGTAGGGGAGGAATGTGTGAAATAATGCAAGCTTCTGATTTTTAAAGCTGATGAGTTGAATCACTTTTGCAGCAAGGTTCTGCATCCAAAGACTTATTTTAGTGAGACCATGACCCCACGACAAATTGGTTTTGTTTGTCACATGTTGCTGAGCATTTTTATTAGCAAAGTAAGGATTGTTGGTGATTTCCCCATGTGTCATATTGTTGATGTAGGAAGGATGAGAAACCCTATCGTCAGATGGAATTTTAAAACAATAAGTGTATTTGTTTGGTAGCCAGTAAGAGGGGTGGAGATTGCAAAAACTTCCAACTGAAATTAAAGTTGAATCATGAAAAGCAATACAATATTAGTTGAAAAAAGTGGAGGGAAATATTTGAAAAAGTTGGTTTAGAATTGGGGGGAACTTGTTAGTCAATTTTTTGTTGACCTAGAGGGAAACAAAATATGATGAAGTGATAGTGGGGATCTGAAATAAATGAGTCCGGTAGCAAAGAAAAAGATATTCCGGCCTACTCCTAATAATAATGATTCCTCTTCTCAGGTACTTGCTACTCTAAATCTGCATAATTTTTTACAAAAATTATTATTAGTGCCCATTTAAACTTAATAGATTAGGTGAACCACCCATAGATTTCTTAATGGTATCCCTGAGCAGGATTAGACACGAGAGAAGGTAATGAACGAGAGATTAAAAAGACAAGTAACCAAAGTAATGATGGTTATGGAAACGGTACAAAGGATATTGGGAACTGGATGAAAGTTGAGAATGGTTGTGATTGTTCTGGAGAGGATGAATCAAGCCTTGAATATGCGTTAATTTCCAAAAGACGGGACGTTTTACCAAATACCATAAATGACTTTTAATAACCTCTTTTAGGGTTCTATAAAAGCATATTAGAACCTCATTCTCCAAATTAAGAAAAGAAACAACCAGAAACAGAAAGGAAAACAAAGGAGAGTTAAAAATTAGGGATGGTTGATCATAATGAAAATGGTAATGATGTAAACGGAAATAATCAACCATATGGAACATTTGATCATGAAAGGAGGGTTGCTATGACTTTGGAGACTCATGAAATAGAGTTTTAGAATGATTGTTTGGATATTGAGATTGCAAGACGTAATCGTATTTCAGGGTATCAAAGGGTTCGTCAGGAGAACGAGGTTGAATTTTCTTTGTTGAAGCGTAAAAGGGAGGCAATAGATAAGAGAAAGAGGATTGAAAGAGATGATCAGGATGATAATGCTGATTACACATGGAAGAAAACCCGAAGTACAACTGAGAGTGATTCAGATGAGTCAGAACATGAGGAGCCAATAAATGGGAGTTCAGAAAGGAGGAGGATGTGAATGATGCACATGTTGTTGAAGATGCATTGTATGAGCGGTACTTAGCCGAGAAAGTCAATCATCCACTTTTTGCAAGACTAATTGGGTGTTCACTCTGATGGGGAAACTATTGAAGGGATTGACAGGGATGGAAAGCCGCTGGAGATTGCAGCAGAAGCCGAAGAAAGTGATGAGGAAGATTCTTCAGATGATTCCGATTCAGGGGGTTATGGTCATGTTGCTTCAATTGGCAGTGAATACAGTTTGTGCAATGATAAGGACGCTGATAACTTGATGGGGAAGACTGGTAAAGGTCATTCTTGGGGCATCAAAAAGATCAGGGGTATTAAGCTTTTTAAACTGCTTGATATGGGAATTCATGTTTTTCAAATATAGATCTATTTGGTGCCTGCTATCCCTCTTGCTGGTTTTATTCAGATAAATGACTGCTTCTTCAGAATTTTAAACTTCTCACACGGTTAAAGTCTTATTGTGAATGTTAGTTGGTATGGAATGCTTGTGAAATTTTTTATTTTATTGTTGATAGTTTTATGGAACTTGTTGATCACATGTTGGGGGAAATTTTTTGTTTGTTTTAATTTCTTGATTGTTGCAAGATGATTCTGTTAAATTTGGTGTTTTGGGGTTTGTGACTAAGGGGTAAAAGGTTATTCATTTTCGTTATTTTATTAACCAACTTCTTACTAATAATTTATGTTATTATAAAAATAAAAAATAAAAAATTTGGTCATATTTATACTCGTTGTATATGTCTTTTGGAAATAATTTCAACGATATAACATTTACAAATATCAGCCTTTTAGTTTGTGAGTATTTTTGAATAAAAACAATACTTGTGAAAAGTGGGGCTAAGTTGAAATATTTGTAAGGTTACGAGAGATCAAAATCGTACAACACTCGTCTAAACCAAGAAGTAGTCATTCGAGTCTTGCTTCGGTCACAAAGGAGGAAAATGGGTTAGTCTGAGGGAGGGAAGCTGAGAAAGTATTGAAATCAGTACGTGGTAAACTTTGCAGTATGGAATTGTTGAACTACTTTGCAGAAGGTTAGATGATATTTTTTCAATAAAGTGAGCTATATATCTATGGTAGTAAAACACACTTATTTTGTAAGAGGTGGGCGTTATAGAGAAGCGGAGACCATGGAGATCGTGGTGAAGTCGTGTCTGTAATATTTAGGAAGACTGACAGTTATGTACGCCCATTACTCCATTCACCCTCTCAACCATTCTCAAGACTTTATTATTTTATCATCGTGAGTGTATTGCTACGTCGCTCTAGTTGTAGGCCGCCAGACCAAACCCTAATGAATATCCTCTCATGTGACATATTCGATGTTTCGTATAGTAGAGCTCATACTATTATTAGTTATAAGTGTGACTTACTCAATTAATTAATGTGTCAGTATGCTCATAATACTTAATTAATTAAGTAGACTGATTAGTGTCAAATCTAATAGGGTTAGTAAATTTAACAGTGACTCAATAAGTCAAGTAAAGTATACTATTTGGTATTATTTGAGCATTAATTGCGCCTTGATAATGCCATTCGTGGGAATGGGTAATGCTATTATTAGTAAATTATGTCAGATGTTTTCAATTGAGTAAGCTACGTACCCGTGGTTAGTAAATTACTTCATGGCATTAGTGTAAGGCGATTAGTCACCATGAAGGAGTAAAGAGATAATTATGTCAATAAGAGCTTGATATTAATGTCTGAGTCGTGGAAGCTGACAATGATGCACAAACACTACCCTGCTACTCTCGTTGATGAATAATTTATCAAGAATGACCATGCACAAATTCAGTGATGGTACGAGGCATTAACATCACTTCATGCACGATACGCAATTATGGCGTGACACATCTTTGTAGAAAATATCAGCTCATGGTATATTAGTAGTACAAGCTCACAGGACCTCTCTATAAGTGATTCAAGCTAGTGGAATTACTTTGTGAAAGGTGGCATCATGATACACATCTCGTGCATATCATTGTCAATTATACACAAGGATGGCATTGTTGGATCTTGTCTGTGAAATATGCCAAACTTTGACCATCTAGTTAGGATGCTTGATTACTAGCTATCACTAGGTTGGTGCATAAATCGGAGAAGTCGATAGTCAGTAACATCAAGTGGCATATCCTAAACGTTGAGAGATGTGCACATGAGAATAGGCCTGCATTGCGAAGGCCAGAAGCATTAGCATTAGGCTAGCAGTGCAAAAAGGATTGGTGCTGACATTAGGCCAGCGCCACGGGAAAAGAGGTCTGGCGCTAGCATTGGGCTAGCGTCGTGTAGAAGATTAACGCGGGTATTAGGCCAGCATTGTAAGTAAATATGGCGCTAGCACTAGGATATAGCAAGGTTGAGGGTCTAGTGTTAGCACCAAGCCTGCGTTGTTAAGTAGTTCTGGCGCTTGCACTAGGCTAACACTATGGTGGAAGGCTAGCGTTGGCCTAGGCTAGTGTCATGAAGGAGTATGCTGCTGAGTATAGGTTGGTGATGGACTATGCCAGCGTCGTGCAGAGTGTGGCGACATTGCTTCTGGATAACGCTATGGGTAAGGTTTGGCGATGGCATAGGCCATCGACGTGGGCAAGGCCATTCCTAGCCTTCGTTAGCGCAATGGACACTTCACTCTTCTCTTTTGCTATTCGCGCGTGGTGATATTAGTACTTGCTTTTGGTGGCATATGCACTTCCATTTGTGCAACTATTGATTTGAAATCTACGTCAAGTCACGACAACAAAGTCATTATGAATACCTAATGCCAAGGAATTCAACCAGGAAATTATTGCACTTGGAATAGGTTAAAATCGGTTTATACTAGTGGGCATCCATCTAGGATCTTGATATTCATTTTGTATAATCAGAGAATATATGGGGAGTATTACAACACGTACCGATAATATTCTGAGAATCCTATTAGTGATAAAGATTCAATACAGAGACAAGTATTGAGTCATATAGTACAAACATAAAGATACTGAACTATACAATAAATATGTTAAATATAAATAAAATACTAAGAGTTCAGCTGGGTGAAACTTTAATATATGCATATATACATAGAGAGGTTATATGGATCACTATATAGCACCTATTATCATTAATAAACTCTATATTCTTAATTTTCTTACAAAATAGAATAGATATACAAAATGTATATTTTTGGAACAGGACCAAATATAAATGCATAAACTTTATATTTCTGAAACAAGACCACCATCAACACTAAATCCCATGTTTAGTGGGGAACAATAATGTTTCACAATACTAGATGGTGACAGTGCAGCTTCTTTGCACGTCTATGATGTCGTCAAATAATGTTTAAATATATACTTGAGTATATCTCGTCAAATAATGCCCGTAGGAGATGTTGGGATCAAATAATTTAATTGGCGGAAGCAAAATAAGACTTGGCAATGACACAAAAAATCTATGGCAGTGTGAAGTACATAGTTAGCATGTCTGTGAGCCACCAAGTGTCACGGAAACTAAGTACCTAGTTAGCATGTCTGTGAGCCACCAAGTGTCACGGAAACTACAGGTCATGCTTCCAAGGATGGGTCCTCAACTATCCATATATAGGTTTGAATTTATTTTTTTCCGAGTTGGAACTCCAAGGATGACCCCGAATATATAAACAGTCGCCTTATGCTAGCAATTTTCACCCTTGGCGGCAATGATATTAGCAACACTCTCCAACGTGGCAGCAACAATTCCCAAAGCTAGCAACGTTTTGGTGGTGGCACGAGTAAGGTGAGTAATTAGTTTTTTTTTATACGTGAGTTATAAACTCAAAAAAAAAGTTTATATATCGTGAGTTAGGCTTTGTGAGTAAGTATTGCTCGTCATCTTTTTTATTCGTTATGTTTACAGTAATTATCCGTAGGATTTCTCACTAGTGTCATATCTTCCAATTGTGATTATCAGTAACAACAACTATTAACAATACCGCATCAACAACACTAGCTAAGAGGAAGGTAAATTAGGTTTTCGTGTTTTATGTGTTACTATTATGGTATATACATATGTACATGTTTAGCATATATATATATATTTGAACGAATACACACACAAACATGCATAGATGATCATTTTTGCTTTTAAATTATGATATTTTTTGTTAGTCTTGATGCTTCTCCTTTTGTCTAGACTTCACTCGGTGAGCAGGCGTACAAATGTATATTGACGATCTTCTGATCTATTAAACACCTCGTCCTCATCCCGACAGATCATGGCCGCTAGGAATCGAAGTCGTAATTCTGACTTTTCAGATTAAGAGAAGGAAAGGAATGGCAAAAGGGTAAAGATCGTTTCTTATGACCACCCCCTTGGCGAGGACAAAAATATCATACGTCATTTGTCTATGGAACATTTGAAATTTACGTCCTCTTGTCTCTAACTTCATCTATTGGGCAGAGTCCGAAGAGCAACGAAAGCAGGAAAAGAGTTAGAGAAGAAGAAGGTCGGAGAAAAAGGGAAACATATGAAAGATTAATAGTTTTAATTCGGAAACAACATCTTCACGCGGAGGCCCATATATCCATCATAAAACGAGAAGAACATAATATCAATATTGATAGTGTATCTTCAAATTACGATGCCGACGACCCTGTCAGCGACTGGAACCCCTTGAAGATGAACTCGATCCTTATCCATATAATTTAGTATGAACACGCATATTTAAAGTTCATTAGCTGCGAGAATGAGGAGGAAAATTATACTGACATAAAAATGGGTTCTCTTGACCCTGCGGATGATCCAACAAATTGGGTGAAAGATGGTGACACTGAAGCAGGGATGTTAAAGGCAACTCTGATGAAGATGATTCTAAAGAACGCGAAGACGATGAAGATGACTCTGGATCTGGATCTGACTTTAAGGACTCTAACTGATCCAATTAGGATGTTTCCTTTGAAATCTAGACCCCCTTTTATTTTCTTTAGTAGGTAGAGGGTTTTCATTCTTATTTTTTATGTTTTTAACAAGTGAGTTTCTTTCTCTTGTCTTGGATCCATAATGACATATATGTGCATTTCGGATGGTTGAATGAATGGAAATATGTATAAAAAAACCAAAATTTTCTATTAATCTCGTCGTTAGAAAATTTCAAATGCATGTTCCATTATGAGAATTGATGTAGAATCTTCATACAAACTCCGATTGAGACGTTCTCCAAATTTTTAGCTAAGAGAATAAGCTAACTCCTGAAATAACCAACTCTTGGATGTGGAAATGAATCTTAGAGAGAATAACCAATATTCAGGAAAACAACCTTTGGAAAGTTGGAAATGGTAAAGGATAAACGTCTGGGAGGACAAATGGATAAGAGGAAGTGAAGTCAGAAGATCACAGCCTCCTAACTTCCCACAAGACCTTTATTTGGTGAATCAACTTTGCACTGAGCATGGCATGTGGGACACAGGAAAACTTGAGATCTGGATAGATACGAGAGAATACTCTTTTATCTAAACACTCCTTACAACTTGCAGGAGGAAAATCAGGTGATTTGGGGTCTAACTGACAAAGGAAACTTCACTGTCAAATTCATATACCAACACAAGATCAAAAACGAAGACAAAAGTGAATCAAAACACTAATTGGTAGAAGATTTGGAAAATCGATATTATTCTTGTTATACATATGTTTATTTGGAAACATGCTTATGGAATCTTTCCCACCATGAAGTTATGTTTGTCTGTTTGATATATGCCACCCTTTTATTTTGGTTGAATGCCACTGTCTCCCCAAAATGCTTCTCTAAATCGTTGAATTGTATTCTTCAAATTAAAGGGAAAGGTTTTTGCAAACCCATAAATACCCAAAACTCCTTAGCGCAAGGACTAAGAAGTGAAGATCCTCATTCAAAACGATGATGTTTAGAAAAATAGATTAAATTTGGTGCCACTATAAATAGGGGAAAATCCTTTTTTCCCTATAGTCTATCAACTTTGAAGGAATGCGTGAGTGGGGAGACTGATCTGCCACTTAGAATTTTTTTTTGCCTTGGACGGCTGATCATTGTCCGTCAAGCATTATGGATCCAATTTGTTTTTAAACAATCTGTACAGAGACCCTTCCAAATCAAAGAATTTTAAATAAATATGGGTCCCATTTGTTTAAAAAATATTTCGACGGTTAATAATCACATGCTTAGAGTTTTTTCTTCGTGCATATATATATTTGATGATTAAAAGATTCAAATTTATTAATGTAAATAAAAAGAGAAAACAAACATGAATTTTCTCCATGCCCACACTAAAACCACTTCACTCTTAATTACAGCCCATCACTGTCTCCCAGTTAAGAACTAAATCTCTAAAAGAAAAACAAGAACCCTCAATTGGGAAATACTTTCATAAATTGGGGAATACTAAAAATAAAATAAAATATTATGAAGTAATTTGAAGAAACCCTTATCCAAATAAATTTTGTAATGGCTAAAATACCCTTGAATATCCTCCAAGTGTTGTTGAGATTAAACTTAGATTTTAATTCTTCTTTATTTTTTAAGTATTAGTTTTAGAAGAAAAAAAAAAATTAAGAGATTTGAATGAACTTAAATGATACGGGAGATTCTAGTGTAGAATTTGATATTAATTTTTTATCAATGCCGATTGTATAGCTGATATTGCCTTGAATACAAAGTAATACCGGCTGTGGGTTTTTTTTTATCAATACCGGTTGTACTTGGTTGCAATATCGGCAATACTTGGTTGCAGTGCCTGCCGGCTGTACCTGAAGACAAAGGGATTTGAGAATTCTACACAGACAGAAAAAATCTGAAGATTTTTCAGAAATGAAGATTACCTTATCTGGTGCTAAAAAGCTGAGATTGATGCATTACACGTTGCCCCACTGTGGTGGGGAGTTAGGGCGGTGGATGTGGCTCCCACCATTATGTCCTTCCTCTTCCTCATTACTCCACTGAATCCTTATCACCAACTAATTATTCTCTATTGAATCTTTAATTTTAGTTTTTAGTTTGGCTAAGCGAGTAAATTAAAGTTGTAAAGCCTTTTTAATTTTCTCTATTTGTTTTTCGGGTGAGTGTCAGCAATTTTATTATAAAACCTTTCTAATTTTTTTCTATTTGTTTTTCGGTGAGGGTCGGTAAATTTTTTTTTATTATTATTAGGGTAAAGGTAAATGAATATTTTATTATTAGAAAAAATATCATCTTAGTTAAAATTAAATTTTATGTAATCATAAATATCCTCCAATTTATAGGAGTATTTCCCAATCAAGATTCAAAAACAAATAAACCAATTTTTTAATTTCCCACGTTAGAATATAAGTAGTTTCACCTCACTGATGAGAGTGCCCTCCTGTCTCTGTTTTCTTCTTGCCATAACTCTTATATTCCTTTCGTTTCATAATGTACTAATAACAGCAAAGGAAGGATCGACCACATTCTGTTTGCTAGTTGTTAACCTTTTATAATAGTTCATTCTTAAAACTGCTCCAAGATTGACCCCTTGTATGTCCACTCCAAGTTCATTCTTGAGACAAAGTAATTCCATATTGTCTTGGCGAGACTGCAGTTGAGAAGTAAATGATTCACCTTCTCTTCCACAGTAGTGCGGAAACAACAGTGAGTAGTTGAACTTGAAACATTTCATCCCCTCTTGAGCAAGTTATCAATGGTAGGGATTGCACTGTGCAGCACAAGCCAAGCAAACAGTTGGGCTTTCCTTAGGACCGAGTTCCTTCATATGAATTGGTAGTCCACTGCATTTGCCACTGTTTGTTGCCTCATCCACCACTCGTATCCAGCTTTTGCAGTGTAGCTTGAAATTGTGTTGCATACCGTTTCATCATCGCCAGTGGCTAAACTTGGAGGGTCTCCACGAGAGCTGATGAGATCATTAAACACTTCCATTTCCTCATTAGTGGGGTGCTTCCTAGCTGAATGAAAGGGATAAAATGTTTTTAACGCTCTATTGCATAGCCAAGCTCTCAGCAATTAGATTGTCGTCATCACGGCAGGAATTCATTACCCGTTCGCCGCTTTTCGTATTTTTCCACTTGGAGCCAAACCGTCGGAATCCTTACGACCCAATTGTCTCCAAAGACTGATGTGGCTCCACTTTGAAGTCATAAGACTCCATTGGCTTCCAAAGGCTGATGTGGCTCCCTTTTAGAGCTTCATAAGGCGGTAAATTGATAATGAATTTACCAGCGCTGATTAAGGAAAGGAAGAAGGGTCACTGATGTTCGTTCAAAGAATTACTAACACTGAAAGGCACGGAAGAGCAATAGAACTATACTTCACAATTTATCAAGTTATTATTATATAATGCACAGAGGATATCTATCTGCCTCTCAATCAAGACAGTTTTTTGCGTATAATAGAATGTTCTAAGCGACCAGTGTAAAATCATTGTGGGAACTGAAGCACCGTAAGATAATAAGGATTTCCTTGACTTGTTCCTGAAGATCGACTTGTTTTTTCTCCAGAAATCCGTTCATCACCAGATACTTGAAGGCTCCAATTTATGGTATAGCTTGACAGATCATAAGTCCCAGGTGAGAACAAACAAATCCGCAGAGGGACTTTAACCGTAGAAAATGGACCAAGTTCTAACAGATTAGAACTAGATGCTGACCAAATAAAAGGAGCACCACCATCAGATGATGACTTTGTAAATTGTGTTCCAATGGTGTTGTTGGGTGAATCTTTGGAATCATTTGTTAATGCTATATTGTGCCATCCTACTTGGAGTCCAAATGAAGCTGGTGATTGAGGTGCAACAACAGTATCACTTAAGTGGCCACCAGTACTGGAATCACCTGTATTAATTCGAACAGAAGCACCAGAATCTGATGAATTATGGATTGTCAGAAAAAGTTCAATCTCGCAAAAAGAGATTGAGAAGTCGTGATTCAAAGCTCGTGGTCCATCCATTAGCCACCACACAGGGCTTGTGCTTGCAATACTAGAGAGAAATAGAAAAGCAAATTAATATATTAGAATGAGAAAGTTAGCCCGATTTAGAATCTGAAAATGAAGACCACCTATGAGAAACTGATACTAACCTGCGGCTGTATACATGATGAGAAAACAGACGTGAGGAATTTGATGGGCCTGTTATTGATTCTTGAAGCTGAGAGATTAAGATGAAGTTTGCAAT
Organism: Papaver californicum; assembly: GCA_023531435.1. Classification (NCBI taxonomy): domain Eukaryota; kingdom Viridiplantae; phylum Streptophyta; class Magnoliopsida; order Ranunculales; family Papaveraceae; genus Papaver; species Papaver californicum. The sequence goes on along the minus strand of JAJJMC010003936.1, from coordinate 13,310,584 downwards.
GCTTGGATTTCCCTGGTGCAAAACATAACAATAAGAAAATAAAATATCCTACAGTAGTAATGGTATAATTTTTCATTATTTGGAGTCTAATGTGTTCACCAAAACTGCAAGGAAATACCCAAGAGTTAGAAAAACATAGAACAAGCATACTACATTTTGTACCCTTTAATCTATCCACATGTATTGCAAATATGAATACCATGCAATGCTAGATTCCGTGAAGTATCAAACGTAATCTATCCAGCCAAGGTATATCCTTCCTAGAAAGAAGGGTGAAACATATCAACTTCTTCGTCAAGCTTGTTCCATATTTTTCTGGTCCAACTATTATAAACCTTCTACAAATGTGACTATTGGACACTATACTGGGATTTCTCACAAATAAACCATGTTTGCATCCTTAAAAGTCTAAACCCCTCGAATGCTATATTCAGAATAGCTCATCCTCATTGGCATTTGGTTGGAGTCATGCTTAATAAACTGGACATATATATTCCATGTGAATGTGTTGTATGTGCACAATTTTACTAATTTGCGTATCTTCTATAATTCAGTATGTGTTGACTGAAATACGGGCTCTTAAGAGTGCAGTCTCAAAATCTCAAACATCCTAACACTTGTAGTAAAACGTTTTCAGGGGACTTGAGCATACCAGTGTAACATGGGTTAAATATCCAAGTCCCCACCACCCACACATGACGGGGACTTTCATTCTCACTGTAGATCATAAAGGTTAACACTTTTCAGGATTATTTCCCACTGCAAGATCCTATATCATAAAGTAGAAGGAAAGGACAACGAAAATTGACGCTTTGTTTTCAACTGGGATCCAACAACATAAGCTACTTAGTAGTAATTAAAGACCATCTGAAGGAAAGAAAACCCTTATAAAATACATTCATGAGGTGAAAATACTAAAAGCCAATCCCATATTTTAAGCGACGCGGGAACTTATATGCAGCATTTCAAAACTTGAGCACTTGCATCATTAAGTAGGTAAAGATACTGAACCTGATTTGACTCTTCCTGGTGCAACCTGTCATGATGGTGAAAAGCTGCTATAGGTGTACCAGACATATCAAACATTGCTTCGCTGCCGTCCACACCCAATCTTACATCACTTCCACCAATAGAGCTGTGAGTCGATAATGTTTTATCATTAGTTGATTTACTGCAGTTCTGAAATATAAGAGAAATCAGTAAGTAAGCAAATTACAGAGAAATTGTTTTGTATCAAATAAAACAATCAATGATGTGGCCATAAAATCAACATTCACCCTAATTAACTATTCCATCCAAGTTGGTGTAGGCCAGAGATAAAAATAAACAAGGAACAGCAGAACAAAAAGATGAAATTAGGAATCAAGTATCTCAGAATCAGTAATGACTTTCTCCTCAAACTATAGTTTTTCAATTACCCTAAGCCTACAACAAAACGACACAGAACCACATCATTTATCTTGACAATCAATACATAATTGTTCGGTCAAATCTTATGTGTAAGAGAGTTATTAATCTCATGATAACCATAACCATCAGTAACATTAGATGGACCTAGGAACAACTCTCATAGAGTGTTGACAAATAACCACGACTAATGTCCATTTATTGTGGATAGGTGACAAGCTATAAACTTGAAATCCCATTAAACAAACCGAGTCTACTTAACTGCTGGAGGATGCGTTAGGCACAGTAGTGAAAGTGAAGCTACAAACCTCAAGTTTAAAGAAGCATGATAATGCTTGATTAGCAACTAATGCCTGTGAGGGACAAATTGGACCATCAGATGACAGTGGTAAGATTTTCCACTGTTGTCCAATGGACGATAACTGTTGAAGATGGTAAGTCGCAGAACTGGTCCTGTTCACAATATCCATGCGCACAAGGAATTCCTGCAATCTTGAAGGACACGGGCTGATCTTGACCGATACATCCAATGATGGCAAGGCCTGTTAAAGAAAAATAAACAATAATGAAGTTCATTGCACATTGTATTCTAAGCTTTCAAGCTATCAGATTGGTAAATAAATCAAGTCTGTTACTACATACTGAGCCAAATCATTCTTATGAAGAAGTACATAGTATGTAATTAAAAATCTTCTGTCAACTATCATCAAAATCTGAGTGGAAAATAAGCAAATAAAGTAAAGAGATTAAAGAAAGTAGAACCACATAGAGGGGAAAGAGCAGATTTTAAAAAAAATTATAAGATAAACAAAAATACAAATTACAACCAAACGTAATGCTCACTATAAATCAATTGGAGAAAAAATAGCAGAGAATCACCAACAACGGTACTATTTTACACAGTTGAAGCAAACATGTCACTGTGGCACTCCTTAATTCACATATTTACAATTACAATAAAGTAGATAATAAAATTTCCATCATGTGCACTCTTTTGGGGACAAAGAAACCCAAGTGATCTGCAATTAAGACTATTAGAGTGAAAATTGAGATTAATCAGAAGGCCATACCTCCAGATCATAATGCATTCGAAGAGTACGAAAATTCATCCCACTTGATATATCTTCCATTTCATAATATATTGATATAAACAAGGAGATGCTTCCGGGATCTCCCAATTGCAACCAAAGAGGCCATGATAACGTCTGCTCCCCTCCGACTGTCACATCCTTCACAAAACAAAGACGTGAAACTTACACAAAGCAAAATGAGAGACAAACATTGTACCAATTTCTCGGAAACACCACAGTCGGTGGTGAAATTTATGCTGTTGGCAAGAATTTAAACCAGGGCTCAGTCCCAGCAAGTATCAGAGATTGTCAACTTCTTAAAAGAACTCACTTTCATAAAATAGATAAATAAACTCGGAAGTACAAGAATTAGTGAACAACTAACCTCTGGAAATTGAAACACAAGGCCATCAGACCCCTCAACCGAGTAATCCTGCAACTCTCTGCTACCCGAGTTTTTCTGTTTTTGTAGACAAGCAGGATACTCTGCATTCATATCTTCGGGATAACCAGGAATTAAACATCTTGGTCGATTGATCTTCATCTTAAGATTCTGCAAACAATTAAATTGAAAAGATCAATTTAAGCTTCTGAGCTTGTACAAACTAGAGGGTATGTTTGTCACACAAGGAATAAAATGAAGGCAGAAAGGCACATTAACAATGCATCAGAATTAGATGTTAATACAAATAATGAAAGCAAACTATAACCAAATTAAACGACAGGAAAGTGACATCTATTATTTATGTAATTATATAACTATCCTTGCAAATTTCAGCCATAGAAATCAATTATCGTATCAGTGACTTCAATCTAAATACATTATTTTAGCTGTAAAATTGAGAACACAAAGGAAGAGGAGACGAAAGAGGAAGAGAGCAGAGAAGGTAAGAGGAAGAGGATGACGACTGAATCTACCCCGCCACTTATTGGCCAAGTGATATTCTGCCTTTAGAAATGTAGACAACCAACAGGAAGAAATATGCTCAAAGACTTGAGAAAGAAAAAAAAATGACAGCATAATAATTTCTTGGTAATAGATGTATATCACAAGGAATCTAGGAATGAGGTCAGTCTGCCTTTTACTAAATAGGTTACATCCATCCAATATGTTACATGAAAGGCAACACCACTATACAGCCTACCTTGACAGGAAATTCCGATGTGTTCCTCAACTCCAAAACAAGACGATGCAACTCCCCAGCATACGTTCTTTTCGGTATATGCTGGATGCAAGCCTCCAGCTTTGGCAGAGCCTGGTACAAAGGACACAAAACCACAAATTAAAATAATTAACATAAAAAAAAAAAGAAAAAAAAAAGGAAAAAAAAGGAAAAACTGAGAAATTGGCGTGGCCAAAGTTGCACTATAGAGCTGGAAAAGGATTAAATTCTTTTGGTATTGGGTGTTCGAATATTTACAACAGAATCTGCACCTTGATCACTGTAAACTTCAGATTATTGCTTGAAGACGGCTTAGCTTTTCTTCCCTTAACACTTTTCTTCTTTATTTGAGCCGAATCAAAATTATGATAACCAATTACAGAATCTGAAAATTTCCATCTGACACCAACAATGTTTAGAATACCTTCCACTCTGGGTGTGATAGTCAATTGGACCTGAGAATCAAAAAAATTCCAAATTAGTAATACTTTATGACATGTTGATGTGGTAAAATAATAAAACAGCCATATAAAACTGCATGTATACGAACAACTATATTGTCGCCCTGTATATCACAATAATCAGCACTGCCTGCAAACGAACAATTATGCTATTACCTAGTAAGTTTAACAGTCAGACGCTACAAGAAGAATATACAGAAGGCTGTTCTTGAGAGAAAGGCAACTATGCACTAGACAGTGCCTATTGAACAATGAAGTGAATGAGAGCTAATGCATCCAATAAAATTGCAAGCCAATAGAACACAAGTTGCACCAACCGAACGTACAACTAGTACAAGAATACTAGTGATGAAGTAGAAGAAGTGTTTGTCCTACGTTATTCGCAAGAATCGGATTTTCGTCGAGATATAATCAAAGGATCTATGCGCGCTCAAAGGCGTAAAACAGTTATTTGGGAACCGTTTCAAACTTTTGTGATTCAAAGAGTGAATTAGGCAGAATTCTAGCATAAGTAGAGTTCACTAAGATTGGTCCGTGTCAATTTCAATACGATACAGGACCTAGCAATTATCTGGTTTCTAATTCATATACTGCTGATTGGCATGGCAACACTAAAGGTTTAGGACAAAGAAAAACTGAATCATTCCAAGGAGATCCCTGTAGAATTGAATCATTCCCAAGGAGATCCCTATAGACCAATCTTAACAACTGTGTCGGTTGCTACCAGCTTATGAGTAACTTCAACAAGATAAATAATTGTTAACTCATATATTTTCCAATCTCCTGTCACGTCAAAGTCCACCAAAATCGAACTTTCTTTACTTTCTGCAACTGAATAAGAGTGTTGGATAGAAAAGTGGATATGCTAGCTAGAGCCTTGTTCAGGTTAAAGAAAAAAATAATCAATTTTGAATCCATTGAAGAGTCTTTGAAAGAAATTTTCTGGTGGCCATTGAAAAACTTTTGGCCTAGGTTACCTTTCTCTAAAACTTACACCCTATGATCCTTTGATCTTCAAGTTCAAAGCATTTGGTGTTGTGCATCGGCCTCTTTATAGTAGAATTAATTTTGAATGCAGAAAGTCCAAATTCCACTTGGTTGATTGTAGTTCAAGGTCTGACTTCAGAACTCTGCATATAGTAAAGTTTTCTGCTTATTTGGACTTTTAGATTCTCATGGCTGTCGAGAGTTTGATATACAATCTAGAAGATGTAAGCAATTTAAGCTCCATCAATTTGTGACACTATTATATCATTTTAGTTTTATTTTATCTGTACTCTAAGCAAATCTGTCAGTCCAAATAAAGTGAAAAATAAAATTTAACATCTATCAATATTATGAGCTCAAAACTCAAGTAGAAGGCAGAAGAAGTTGAGTGATACCTTGACAAACTCAAAACCTGCAAACTTTAATATCATGAAAGAATATCCTAAAATGTCATCCAGGCACTATAGATGGGATTAACCATACCAAGAACAAGGATTATCTTTATCTAGCAATGTCTTAGCACTAGCATAGGTAGTACATCACCTTATTATGGTTCAATGCAGAAGATTTTAGAGGATTGAGTAAATGTAATATTTACCAGAGTTGTCTCACGTCCTCCAAGAGAAAAGTCGACCTCCGATAATATAAACGAAGAACTTCCAGCATTTTTCTCCCTACAACATCAAATCATCAGCCCACTTTATTAGCAACAGCAACAGCAGCAGCAGCAGCACTGATAATGAGCGTCGCTAAAAGGAAAAAATTAGTAATAAAGCAGTCTAAAGCATATATATACCAACTGCCTCTCAACTTTTGGAGTTCCAGCTCATCCTGCGATGCAGATGCCAAATAAAGTCCAGTACCACTGACAGATTCATCACCTGACTCAGCTAACATTTTGAACCGTAAGACTATGAACGAGCATACAAATGTAATTTAAGTAAACAAGATACAAACATTTAAGAATGTGAATACCAGCTATTGTTGTCTCTTCTTCTGACTGACATATGAGAGAAAGACCAGAAATAGAGATTGGAATTTGAAGAGGGTTTCTGAATTCAATTTCCACTGTTATGGCTTCTGCAAGTAAAGAAGAAAAACAGAAAACATCAGCATTTGCACATTTTATCTTCAAGAATGTTCATATCATGGACATAAGAATCGTGATGCAGTCAGCAGGGCTACGCTACAGCTGATCAGCTCACATCTTACAATAACCTTGTGATAAGAATCTAGCTAAAGATATATTATGGGAACTTCAGCTGAGACTCTAATTTCAAATCAAGCAAAAAAATAATTCATGGATGCTTTACCATCATCTTTAAAGTCGAGTAGGATTAAAGCTATCCTACTAAGAAACAAATTTCAAACCACATCACCCATATACAGAGTGAACCGCTAGAAGATCCAACAATTAGACATGCCCTTACATATAAGATGATAAATTTCCTCGAAAACTCATAGTAAGTGAACTAAGGCTTCACCAAGAAAAATCACCTCTCCTGGCCTGGTGGTAACTTGTTCCTGGTGATGTCTGGTGGAGTAGTGGGTGACAAAAGACTATTGCTTATTAGACATAGGGTTTCCCAATTACGACGCTCAAACACTACAAGGGAAAACATGAGGCCCAAGTTTCATATTAAAGCTATCTAATCCTACAAAGTTTACTTTCATAGAATTAGATATCAAAAATTGGTTAACCGACTTCCCAAACAAAAATATGTGACAGAAGATGAAAACGGAGGCAACATCAATGAAACCGAATGAGCAAAAAAACAACATTATCTGTACCTCCAGCTACACAGATATTAGAATCTTTATGTTTCTTTGAGTACTTAGGCTGTGATTCCAGCCAATTAAACCGCATGGTAGGTATTGAAGGGACCATATCCTCTTCCAGTGACCGCCACAAACTTTCTTTAACATTAACCTGAATTTTGTAAAGGAAAAGAGAATTAACAACACACAACTAACTTGTAAAACCCAATTTGACAAACACATTCGGACGGATGCTTTACTAGGAGGGAAGTAAGTCATATCTTACTGCAGAACGAAATTTATATGAGAAAAGCCATGATAACTATAATATTATTTATACATGGTATGTAAATGCCATCTTCCCAATGAACACATGGAAGAATGCATGGTTTAAACATAACGAACGCATTCATTAGTCGCATCAAATGTTACTGCTGAAAAGAAAATAAAGTCTGCTTAAACTAATTACACAGCTTATCCATCAAAAATCATTTATACATCCTTATGACTGCTTTTATTTGTGCTATATACATGTCACCCTTATCCTCTTGAACATAAACGAAATGGGCAACAGTGTTAATTGCCAACCCTGACTAATTGACACAACAAGAAGAAATGTCGTTTTAGAACAAAAAAATCCAAATGAAAGCAAAAACACCTATATGGGCACAAAAGATTCATAAATGGATATAAAACAAGTAAAAGAAATGCGTAATCTTTAAAACCAAATGAAAACACAATCACAGAAAGATGATAACAAGAAGTTGCCACCTAACCTAAACCTGAAGCAAACATAATAAGACAAAGGGAACGCTAATTCAAAAATGCTGAAGTGAGAGCCAGCAAGCTAACAATATTATTATTCCATACACCGGTGAAGAGAATCTAACAAATGCTACCAGAATACACATATACTGTGAGGTCAAAAGATGCAACGAGTCTACTTACAGCAGTAGGTGAAGCAAAAGTTCGATGATCTTCAAAAATTACTTTCAGAGAGGGCAGGTTGATAGCGGGCAACTGAAGTTTGAATACCTCGAATGTCTTCCCCATTTTCTAGGTATCCCACATAAACCACAAAGTACAGTCAACAGTCCGCCAAACAGATTAATAGAGCCTTTACCATGCACAACTACTCAATCATTAAATACGCCCAGGATTGGACTTATACTCACCTGAACAATTTGAAGAAAGTCTCTTAGAAATAACTCTTGGGTCACGATAGACTGGTGACTACATGCCAGGATTTCTAACATATGTTTGATTGCCACATCAAATAACTCAAGAAAAGCATACCACCTGCATCAAATTAGAGGGAATATCAAGAAACTTTGCAGGATAAAAACATACTTGGTAAAATCTGGCACGCAAGGTTAAAAGGATTCTTGATTTAACTTACTTTCCTATATGAAAATGAACATGATCATTTATGTACTTCCAAGTGTCTACTTTGTAAACAGAAAGAGCCCCTCTATATGTCCGAATTGCATGTTTCCGCTACAAAATTGAAGAAAAGGAACATAAACTTTTGAGAAGACAAAGCAATGCTATACCCTACACGTAAGGAACAAAATTCAGTGACAATACCTGATCAGATATATTGTAGCGGTTACCCGCAAGAACGAGATGAAACCCATACTTGCGTAACATGGGTGGATTAGACATCAAGTAGCAGTAAGATGCCTGCTCAAGCATTACAGCTGCATGTAATGAAGGCTCCTGGGGAGAAGTATATGGTCAGCACCAGAACATGTAATCCCTACATTGTAATTTACGGAGTATGGACTACCTCATTAGAAATCCAAAAGTAAACACCAGCTGCCTCTTTGTACATATCCCTGCACTTGAGCATTTCTGTCCACCAGAGACCACACCTTGTAGCATTTCGTTGACCAGATGATCCAAGTTTCTGGACAAACCCAATTTGACAAAAGAAGTTGAGGCTTAGTATCTCCGTCGAAGGAAAATATATATACTGCTCATAGTCGAATGAGATATCAGCAATATCATCATCACTCATCCATAATGCCCAAATAAGAAAGGAAGGAAAGAACGAACAAATTGGCAAGTCAAACACCGCCTTTCTTAAAACGATATAAACCATAAATACAGATTGATTCAGCTTCCTTCATCCCGGATGTCCAAAACAAAAACAAAAAAGATCATTGGAAACATTACAGGACAATATATTAGAAACTTTGAACCATGTGGTAAGTGCATACTCCACAATAGATTCTATAGCACCACTTACTCATAAATAGATTTTGCCATCAGATGAAAAGAACAGTACCCAATTAAAGGTACTAAAAACAAATGCGTCAGATAAAACATTGTTGGTGTCAGTTCCCCACTTCACAAAACGGTAATTTATAGATAATCTTAGATCTAAAGGAAAAAGTAGATATACCAAGTAAGTATTGAAAGCACTTTCCATGCAATACCCTGCATCCTTTCTTGATTGATCCAACATAAAGTAGGTAAGTGCTTGCATTTCCTACACACAAGATATGGTGAATTTGAGAAAAACCAAGATGAAAGCTGAAAGAAACACAAACATGGCAACGTTACTGAAAATCGTTGAAGAAATTGCATATGCAACAGGAAATTAGTCTCAAAAGACTCAAATCAATGCAGAACTGTATAAAGCAAGAATTATTGACATTACGCCTCAAAAAAAGGTGTAATCTATGTGATCTCAGAAACTTAGAGGCTTAGAGCTAATATGAAAGATCAAGAGAGGACTACCAAGGGCAAGCATGTTATTTAAGAATCAACAAATTGTGGCCACGATGTCTTATGTTAAGCCATTTGACCTAAAAACATCCAAATACTCTATGCATGATGGGTACAAGTAGTCTACTGCTTACAAATTCTTTATCACTTCACTTGCTATTCATACGCTCTACTGAAATAGATTTCACAGAAACTTTGACAGCTTCTCTAGAGCCTGCATATTCAGTACTATTTCACACAAGAAATTCCAGAACTACCTGAAAGCTCTCTAAGCGATCCAAACTCAATCTAGAATGTAGCTCCAACTGTCAGTTATTTTCTACAAAAATGACTTTGAATCTCTCAGGCGTCCAATGACAACAAGCAGATGTAAAGAACCTGTTAATCCGCCTATATCTCAGCACTGGCTAGAGGCAAGCTCATCAATTAGAGGTTTCTACAACTACAACAAATTTTTCTTCACGATGTAAATGTTGTAAAAATTCAATTAATCCAATACTGTAGAGGCCGCAGAGAGTCATCTATTTTGGTAGTAAAAAACTGTGAAGCTGGGTCAAGACGAACATCATTTACTTGGTAGTTTATTAACGCCTTCGGGAACTCATAAAACTAATATAGTAGTAATAAACCTGCTACCTAAGCATAAATTGTAATGCCTTAAACATTGATATACTATTTATAGATAATCAATAGAGCTGCATTTACCTTTTCCTGCTTTTCCAACATAAAATTCCGATGCATGAGAATAGTTAATTCTAATAATTAAAAGTGTAATCAGCCAACTTCATGACCTTAACTTCATTTAATACTTGATCAAATTGTTTAAATCATTGAAGTGAGAAATCGACATTGATACAGATCCAAATCTCAAACAGCTTAATACAGGATGGCTTTCTATCTACACATTTAGCTACCTGTACGCCTGCAAAACGTTTCCAGGCCTTGTCAAGCTTGTAATCGGTAGAGAGCAGCCGATAATTCGACAAGGCAAGTTCATAATCTCTCAACATGAAGGCATAATCACCCAAAACTCTAATTTGAGACTCAATGGAGCTAAAGGTGTACCTAAGACGATTATTATGAAGAAAAAATAATTAGACGGAAAGAGAGAAGATAAGCACAACAACGATAAGAATGTATAAAAGAAATCTATAATGAGCTTACATGCCGCCGCTGGGAGCATCTGGTGTATCTTCTTTGCCTTTTCTCCACCACAGATTCTTTATTTGATTCCTAAAGCCCTTCCGAGTTGCAGAAACCTAAGCAAAAGACCAACAAAAGCCAGTGAAGTGGAGAGACATAGTAAGAAAACAGTCTATATGAGTGAAGCGCAACACGACATACCACTAATATAAAAGTTAAAAAGCATAACAGCCAAACAATTACCTGTTGATTAAGCAAACGTATTTTTTGCTCCATGTGAGGAATGATGTGTTTGGAAGATAAATCTTGCATGAGTTCCTTCATCTATTTCCAAGTTTCCAAACACTAATATATTGGTCAGAATTTTCCAAGTAACTATTGGATAGCTTTTTTTGCAAGCACTAGGTTTTTTTTTTTTTTTTAAAGAAAAAAAAATTGAGTTTATGCGGCTAAAGAAAGATGAATACCTCATTAACATCCTCAGAGTTAAGAGCAAGTGGAGAACCGGTTTCCTGTTACAAAAGGAAATGGAAGTGAATAAATCACGAAATTATTCATGCATTGTGATAAAAATAGCCAGATTTGAAAAGTACGAGGCTCTAAAAGTCAACTTACATAAGGAAACCATGGGCTATCCTGCTGGTCTCCTGATCCATCTTGACCAGAGTTAATGCACAACAAGCTACAGTCATTTGTGCCAAATGCACTCTTCATTTCTGTTAATAAATTTATAGCCCTGCCAAACACAAAAGGTTTTACAAAAACTTTCAGTCAGTCAAGCAGCAAAAATTTCTGCCAAACCAGACTACCCTAAACATTTCTATATTCTGTTGATAGCTGGACACAGAGAGCAAGGGACTAACAAATAGGAAATATGTTATTGGTGTGACATCAGTTGCAGGTATGCCACAGTACCATATATCCAACAAACTTGCATAAGTTGTTAAATTAGTTTGAGTTTTAGAAAATGCACAAACTTGTGCAGCCTAAATATTTGCAGAACAAAAAATAAATATGAAACTCAATTGTACAGTATCTCTGAAACATTACAAGAAGAACACCTCCACTACCATACAAACTAAGACTATCTGGCAGTGTGTTCACATATACAGCAATTACAATTCAGGGCTGGATGCCAAGCCATGGTTACGTTTTTGCCATTCTCTCTTCACTGACTAATCAATTTTCTATGACTATAACCTTTTAAAGTCAAAAGGGTCTCTGGTATATTAGAACCTTCACATGTTTATAAATAGAAGAGCTATTGTAATTTCACCTCCTTACAAGAAAAGTAGAACGGTAGGGAGATATACGAAACTGATTTTCCTCTATCAAGTCTGACAAGCCTGTAAAATCCATAAAGAGAAGTATGTGCTAGCTCGATACCATTTCGAAAGCCTTCTCATAACTCAGAGAATACATAATCATTCTACCCAACCCAAGGCTTCCCACTTATAGCCGTATTTTCTAGAATCTTGATTGAAAGAGCTTACTAAGCCAATGCCTCATCAGGATATGTAAGTTTAAGGCTATAGCCTAAAGGGTAAGCTGTGTAGCTCAAACCACTTACAGAAAAGGTTTAATCCTGAAGCTGTCACCTCAAGGCACGTTCAGGCAACATCTTGATTTTTATACGAAGATTTCGAAAGGAAATAACTTTCTCAGGTCAGTGTAAAATTTTGACACGATGTAGATGCAGTGGCAACAAGTAGAAAAATTCATTGATAAAAGAGCAGAACAAATCATATGCGAAAAAAATTCCCCAAATATTAACTATAGCCACTGTAGGCTTAAGTAGCAAAATCAGTGAAACAAGGTAGGCATATAGAGTTCATAAGCTGGAGCAGTGGCAAATATTATTTAATAGGTCAATTTAAAATACGATGTGGTGAATGATACACTCACTTCTCTGAGGAGCCATCTTGATTGTCATGGACTAACAGATAGTGCTTTAAGATCTTTGGATCCATTGCGCCATCATTTAGAAGAGAGGGCAGCTGGTTGGTGTTAAAAAGGTCAACAAATTTGTTAACAGGTTGCTCATCTTTAGAGGAGACGACCACAAGACCTGCAGCATATATTGGAAATGAAGATCCAAACTCAAACTTTTTTTGTATGGGTCAACATTCACTAATTACTGATAGTAGCAATTCCTTTTGCAATAACGATATTGCTATTCTTTCAAGAGTACCACAAATGCCAACACGAATAAGAACAAAGCTAATAACGAACCACGTGGAAGGGATTGGAAAGCAGAACTTAGAAGCAACTATTGACACAAATTCTACTTACATGCCACAGGATGATCAAAGGCTTCGTGTTCCGAAAATGCTGAGGCGAGTATAAGCTCTTTATTGAAGGCTTGAAACCATGAAGGCAGGGATTCCGTTTTAGCAACTGCATACAAACAACAGTGCTTATCATTCTAAAGTAACTTAATCAGATAAAATGTCTACCAGATTCAGGAACAATGGAGAGAGAGAGCTTTTAAAAACCAAACGGCATAGATTGTGTTTTAAACGGTGCACCTTGTGTTGTTTGTTCAAATGACACACATTATGTCGCCCTGAGTGACTCCTAAAGTCAGGAATTTGGGAGTAAGATCCTCCACAAGACTTACCCTAATGGAACTATTTCAGGGTCAGAAGAACATGATTACTCGTGCCATGCCTAAGTAATAAACCCCAAAGAGAAAAGTGTTTCTTTCATCATTGGATGCAAAATATCTATTATTAACTAAAAGGCACCACTCTTCAGTTCCTTTACCACATGATTGAAATTGCTCAAAACTGTCTGAAAAGCAAACTAGAGTTTAAAGTGTAACTCCAACTGAGGATGAGCGCATTACTGGGCTTAATAGAGTATGCGACTTGGAGGTTTTTTGTGACTTCGCTTTCCGACTTTAAAGCAACAGAGGTCCAAGCAGAAAGCATCAAACACTGAAGTGGCAACGTATAATAAGAAGGAAGACCTTCCAAATTCATCAAATTTGACATGTACTCGCACTGTTTTTCAGTAAACACTTCACTTATCAGGGATCCGGACACTATGAACACTTCCATTTAGTATAAATATACTCAACTACTTTCCTACATAGATTACAAATATAGTATTTATCCTACAGATGACAAACCCCCGAGAGACGGCTACATTTTTTTAGTTTGTTTTGCACCAGTCTAGCAGTTTATAAGAACCCACCCTAGAGCATATATCTGACACCATACATATAGTTCATTAGACATCCTTCACATTCTCTTTTGGTTTTGGTATGTAACAACGTCGTAATCGCACCCAAAAAACATATTTTGATGATTTCCTGGATCAACATAAGCTACAAAAAGGAAATGCCACTGTCGACATCTACTAACAGACCCAAGTCAGAAGCCAACGCTAATTCTTCGATCTTCTTCTTCTTCAAATTGTCAAGAATGCTCATCGTTCACTATTTCAAAAGAATCATTGATTATCTCTGCCGAAGCAGTCATGGTGATTCACAATGTGCAAGAAATTAAAGATTGCTTATAATCACTGACTTAGGGTACATGTCTTAACATTGAATCCTTGTAAGATATTGACTAATACTAATAGTCAGTCTTCTAGTTATCTCATAACTTGATGATATAGAACATTAACAGCACTTTCTAGTCCAGATTAAAACATCCTAATAAGAATTTGACTACTTATGATGCTACGATTTCGTCAAACATCTATTAGTTATTCACATAATCATTTCATTTACCTACGCTGTTAGAAATAATTCTCTGTGCTTTGCAGATTTACAAACGTAGGGCAGAACTTGTCAACTCGAGTAAAAATATGGATGAAGAAAATTGAATTTTGTAAGGCGAACTGAAGAAAGAGATCCATGGTCTACCACTACCTGTTCACGAATGGTTGGCATAACCTCGAAGCTAAAAAAGTTTCCATCATAAAGGAGGTATCAAAACTATCAGCTGTTACTTGTTAAAGCCACCATACAAATAGAGTTGCATGATTCCTAATTACCTATAAAAACCCCTGGGTTACAAAGGAATTCAATTGAAGAAAACAAGAGACAGAACTTACCTGTAAGTACGTTTCCTAGTTGAGGTGGATCTGAGCACAAATCAGTGGCATCTTTCTCATTGGCATTGATAACTACCTGTTTTAGATGGTCGTTTACGGCCTGAAAAACGAATCACTCACATACATTAAGCTATAAATGCAAAACTTGAACTACAATCCATCGAAGCAGACTTCTTAAGGTAAAACTAAAATATGTGTTGAAATCACCAGATAAATTCCCAGTTTTGCATTTTATTTAAAAAGTGGACAGGGATGATTCCTCTTTACAAGACCCAAGAAGTGTTTAACCTATTCTGCTGGTGCACCTAAGTTACATTTTGGAAAATCTTGGTACCATATCATCCTTAAAAATCCATCTCGGCTTTGCTAGGTATGTCCTCCATTTCCACAGCCAAAACCTAGTCTAAAATGTACTTGGCTGCAGGCATTTATGTAATCATTAGATTTGTACAAAGATGAACTAATGAGCGGCCCAAATCCAAAATAAAATCAGTGAACTATAAACAACATGAAATTTGACCATACCACAATCAAACTCCTAAATTCATAAAAGTCTCCAAGTCTAGTAACTGCACCAAAATACCAAAATACTCACAGTTGATTTACAAAGAACCTAAGCATTCGCTGTTTATGTTCATAAAAACTTTCGGCAAACCAAGCACTGCCCTAGACTTCCATTTGTAATTTGAATTCTAAGCTTTTGATCCCAATTTTCAAATTAATAGATTTACCTCTTTATTAGGTTGACGAATATCCGAAGCGTAATACAATCGAAACTTGAACTTCTGCAACCTATATGGTTGATCACTCACGGTCCGTACAGGCACTGATACAAAACAAGATAAGAATACAATTACAAGAAATGTGTGTACAATAGAGAGATAGAATCGAAACTTACCATCAATGTTGTTGAATAGACAAAAGGGACTCAGCATCTGAACCAAACTGAAACCATTTTTAAGACAAGATTCTTCAACAGTTTGGGTTCTAAGAACCATGACTACAGGTGTAATTTCTTCTAATAACATTTTCCCCAGATATGAATTTGCTGGATCCATCATTTTGACCGATTATAATTGTGATGATGATCAAAATTCTATTACTTCGATAACTTGTGGAAATGATACAACGTTACCAAGATCTACTTGGATTCACTACTCAGATCATTTGAAAGTAGAAGAAATGGGATCTCGTCGTGAAAGTCGTTAAATTGGTTGTTGTATGCTTGTAACGAGAGACCTTGGAGAATGTGGAGAGTCTGAGACTTCAAATTTCCAGCTCCTCTCTCGCTTTGTCAGACCAATTTAGGTTAGGGGAATATTTTTGGTTCTCGAACGGGTTCCTAAACTGTTCGTTTTAGCCGAATGACAAAATAGTGTGTGTCCAATCGTGCCGGTGGATGGCACAGCGCACATTAAAATTTGGGCATAAATAAAAGGGTGGTTTGCTGGTTGGTCCAAAATAGCCGGACCTAGTTAACCTATAGTTTACCCGGGAGAACTCATGTATCCGTAAGTCCAAAATCAAATGAAAACATGGAAATTCCTTAGCTACCTACTTATCATACGTATGAATAAAAACACAGTTTTTCCCAAATCTCTTCGTTTTCCCCCGTCGTCGTTCTCCTTCTGTCAAAAGTCCACGAAAACCTAGATCTACAATCAAATCACGTGATAATCATCAAAACATAGACTATAATGAAGAAATGATATGAAATCATCAAAAGCCCTATTTTTTGAAGGATCACCAACAACGAAACCCTATTTTATTAAGAAGAATTAGCATAGCACGGGATTTTTCTCCCAAAAATCAATAGAAGATTGTGATTTAGAAGAATCACCATCAGCAAATGTGTTTTTCCTTTCACTTATATTTTCCAGTTTTTTTTTTCCACATGATTTTTTTTTGTAGCATTTTTTTCACATGATGATCCTACGGTATATATTTTCTATTGAGCAGTACATATTCTACAATACATCAGTACATATCCTACGGTACATATTTTCTATTACCCAATACATATTTTACGGTACACCTTGAATTCGACAGAGATTTGTGATGAATTCTTAAAGGATATAAACACTTTAGAATATGAGGTAACCCACTACATATTAGGTTGTCTAATAAAAACTGCAGTACATATTTGGTTGTACTGACAGAAACTAGGTGGTTTTTAACAGTGTCAACTGCCAATATATATTTATGATAAGGGTGGGGATCCAAAAAAGTTCAAGGAGCTGGCACAAGCTTATGAGGTTCTGAATGATCCAGAGAAACGTCAAATTTATGATCAGTATGGTGAGGATGCACTTAAGGGAGCAGGAATGGGTGGATTTGGTGGTGGTGTTGGTCACGATCCTTCTCGTCTTTCTTCTCGGGAGGGGGAGGAATGGGTGGCGGCACAAGAGGAAAAAGGCAGAGGAAGGGAGAAGATGTTGTGCATCCCTTGAAGATATCTCTGAAGGATCTTCACAGTGGCACTTCGAGGAAACTGTCCCTTTCCCGCAATGTAATTTTCTCCAAATGTACTGGTAAGGGCACCAAATCTGGTGTTTCCATGAGTTGTTCTGGTTGCAAAGGTTCTGGTATGAAAGTATCAATGAGGCAGATAGGTCTTGGAATGGTCCAGCAGATGCAACATCCATGTAATGAGTGTAAGGGTACATGAGAAACCATTAGCAAAAAGGACCGCCCTCAATGCAAAGGTGAGAAGGTTATCCAAGAGAAGAATATACTGGAAGTGCATGTTGAGAAGGGAATGCAGAACGGACAGAAGATCAAATTCCCTAGAGAAGCCGACCAAGCTCCAGACACTGTCTCAGGGGATATAGTCTTTGTTGTGACTCAGAAGGATCATCCCAAGTTCAAGAGAAACAATGATGGTTTGTTTTTGGAACACGCATTGTCCCTGACCAAAGCTCTCTGCGGATTTCAGTTTGCACTCACCCACCTTGATGGTAGGCAGCTTCTCATCAAGTCCAACCCTGGGAAGTCGTCAAGCCTAATTCATTCAAGTCAGTAGACGATGAGTGGATGCCCATGTACTGGAGAGCATTCATGAAGGGTAAGTTGTATATCCAATTCACTGAGTAATTTTCTGGGTCATTGACGATGGAGCAGTGAAAAACATTGGAAGGTGTCTTACCAACAAGGAAATCGCCACAACTGAAAGACACGGAAATTGATGAGTGTGAGGAGACTACTCTTCACGCTGTCAGCAATGAGGAAATTAAGAGGAAACAAGCTCAAGCTCGAGCTCGAGAGGCATATGATGAAGATGAAGATGAAGATGTGCATGGTGGTGGTAGTGCTCCAGGAGTCCAGTGCACACAACAGTGAAGAGCAGTTCAGTTTTCAATTATTCAAATTTTCTGGAGTTTTCTTTTCTTTTCTTTTCCGTTTATTTTTTTTCAATTTATATAATAAAAATTTTTATAAAGTAAAAAGTTTGAAGTTAGATCTATTTATTCCTGCAAAAGTGAATCTCAATAATTCTCTCAAACAACATGATGCAAATTTTGTCAACAATTTCATTATCTTTCAAAATTGTGTACTTATTACTTAATTGTCAACAAAGAATAATTTACCAAAGGAAGATGTACAGCTATACAGATAACAACTGATCAAACAAAATCCAAATCTATAAAACGATATTACTAGTAATAAAAAGGTCACACACAGCCACACAGGCTTAAGAACTATCCATGCTATTGTCCTCCAGAACTGCAACAAATAGAGAATGACCAAAAGTTATTTTTTAGACGGATTTAGAAGACCTTATAAGAATCTCCCACGGAACCGCCTTGGTATATTTCAGGCATGATCAAGAAAATAAAGCTAATAATGGGTCAAATACCTCACTGTTATCCAGCATAATTATAGAAAAGGCAACCCAAGAACAACAACAATAAAAAAACAACAACAAATCCCTAGCTTCAAACCTAGTAGATATTGAAATGTACTGAGTGGAAACCTAGTAGATATTGATATGTATAGAGTGAAAACCTAGTAGATATTGGTATGTACTAAGTGAAAACCTAGTAGATATTGATATGTACTGAGTGAAAACCTAGTAGATATCACAGTACATATACACATATACACATATAATTACCGAAGCAACCAATTAGAAGCTCGACTGGTACCCAAAAATAAACTATTTTGAGTCTCAAGGAAGAGCACGCGTATAGAAAAAAAATACAAGAACAAGGCAGCTCATTACCTCACGAAGAGCATCTACATAAGAATTCATAAAAACTTTAGCATACTCTTCTTTCTCATGTTTTATCTCCTTAAGCATAACGACAACATCTTCTATTGCATGCATCTTTTCTGGTGTAAGGATGACGCATAGTAATGCTATACTTAGTACCTACATCATCTCTTCTACCTTGGACTCTTGTCTTGCATGTAATTTCTGATTAAGGAAATAAAGAGAAGTCCAACAGGCTCAGTCACATAACTTCACAGCTGACACAAGCGAATCGCTCTAGTTTGCAGCAACTCATAGTAATCTTAACTGCTTGTCCCTGAAATCAGTTAGTGTTCATACAAGTGAGACACTCATAATGTAGTCTCAAACTCAAAAAACCAAATATAAATGCTAAATTAAGTTTTCAACTTAGCAGGAACAAATGCAATCTGAGTCCAAATTCGACGTGGAGGGTTATGTTGAGAAAAAATGTTTACAAATGCAGATCAACACTACAACATTAAACGAAACGCCTAGTGGATATTGAAATGTACTGAGTGGAAACCTAATAGATATTGATATGTATAGAGCGAAAACCTAGTAGATATTGGTATGTACTAAGTGAAAACCTAGTAGATTTTGTTATGTATTGAGTGAAAACCTAGTAGATATCACAATATATATACACATATACACATATAATTACCAGCAGAGAGAACGGATGACGACAAATTTGCTTGTTGCTGATAACAGAATACCCTCTACATAGGAACATTATGGTAGAAAATATCCACGTTACATGCACCGTAATTGAATTTAAAGCTTTTCAGCGTACATTGTCCTAAGAATCTAATCTATCCAATACATATTACTGGACAATATAGAGAGACTGTCTCAATTAATGAAATAAAGAAGCTTGTAATAGCAATATGTGGGTATGTAAACATTAGTAATGCTGATTAATGGCAGTTTCAAATCATAATAAGATGATTATGCAGAGTGTCAGAAATATCAACAATGCATGAGATGAGAACATAAGATAAAAGCTAACAAAAGTTAAAGACCTACTCAAATAAATTAAAACTGGAACTGTCACATCAATTTCAACTCTTTAGAATAAGGAAGTACCTTGACTATCAGCTCATTGATACAACCAGCACTTAAGAAATGACCCAGAACAAGACCATATACACACACACCTCATATTTTAATCGCATACCCTCGTTCGTTTGTGTTTTAAGTAAATGACAATAGCCAAGAACCAAGAAGCTATACACGTAATGCCCATTGGCTACCTCAGGTCACACACACCTCATATATAAGATCTCAGTCTATATTTTTATTGACCGTAAATATCAGTTCATACCAAAATGGATATATTATCAACGTGTTCACAGTGAATCGGTTTCCGTTATCATTATAAAAAATATACAGTCAAACTCAAGAAAATGCACCGTAGTGTAGTCATAGACAATAAAGTTACAAAAAAAGATTGACCAAACTCTAAACGATATCACACAACTACCCAGCAAAGTTACCTAGCCTATGGTGTATGCAAAGACAAAACTCTACATTATACTTCTTTAATGTGGATTTGTAAACAAGAAACACATCTTCAAACAAGTACTAACCAAACTAATTTTAATATATGGAGCAATAAAACTTGACAACAGTGGTATATCCTTTGTAAATTCACAATTTAATTTTGGATCTATAAGTTCAAATAAATAAATGTATTGTCAATGAATATCAGATCTGAAAATCAAACCAATTTGAACAATACAACAATAAAACCCTAAGAACAAAGATTATATGCAGTAAATCAAAAATAATATATAAATAAAGATCAATAGTAAAGGATTTCGCTTACCAAATATTCTTGCTTGAATTCATGAGTCAATCGAAAGATCCTAACAAATTTATGATCTTCATCGCCAGACCATAGCTCGAGCAGTTATAGAAAAGAAAATGAAGATGAAGTACTGTGATTTAGTCTGCTTGTTTATCTATATCAAGGTTATTATGGGCATTTTGAAAGAATATTTTTTCTAAAACACGTGTGATGGAGTATGGATTAACTTTTTGGGTCCAAAATCATGAAAACGGACTAGCGTCTAAACAAGTTCTATGGGAGGACCAACCATTAAACGGACTCTTAAAACAGGATTATCTAGTAATTCCTATTAAATAAAATAGCTTATAGTGGCCTCAAAACCTGGGTGTTTAGAAACCGGGCTAAATCAAGACCTATTCCAATTATTTAAGGCATCCTTAATAAGTTAAAATATGTCGTCATGAAATAAAATAATAAATTTTTTATCCAATAATTTTGGTTAATGGTTAACTTGTCCCTAATCAATTAGAGTTAATTACTTCAGCTGCGGAAGACAAAGCAAATACCACTGCTCTTGGTCCTAGCTCTTGAAAGACAACATATCCAAGCTTTGCTTCGTGCCAAATGACATCCTTTCGAACTCTTTTTTTTGTGCAATTGATGTGTCTAAAAATTCCAGTAGGCATTTCTTCAATCGTGCAAGTGGTAGAATAGATTTACAACCTAGTTCGTAAACTTCTTTTCAAGGGGGCCACCAACAGCAGTTGTTCAGGAAGAGAATCAAGAAATATCGTCTCAATGTGGGGCCAGATCATAACCAGCAAGTTGGAACAAAAATGAGTCTTATGGAAAGCTGGGTGATGGTTTAGTTTCGGAAAGTATACCCCGACCCCGCGGGTAATGCAAGGGACAAGAAGTAGGTTGTCGTTTGACGTTAATCCTATTCCCGATTGGATCAGGTTTCTAGCTGAAACATGTTCTAAGGTCCTGGCTCTAAAGTTCTGACCGTTGAGTTGGGATTAAAAAATCGAGAACGTCCGCGGCTCTAAGCAAAAGGCAAGTTTCAAATGTAGTAACATGCAATCCTTTATATATTAGCGTGAATAAAAACCTTTTATTTCAAATTAGATTAGAAACATAGTCATGAAAAACAGTATAATTCTCCTACAATATAAAAAATAATAAATTCTATATCCAATAATTTTTGTTAATGGTTAACTTGTCCTTAATCAATTAGAGTTAATTACTTTAATTAGTAGTTAAAATTAATTAGTGTTTAAAATTGGATTATATTTAGTGTTAGATAGTAGGAATTAGAGTAGAGTTTTTTTTGTGATGAAGAAGTGGGTGCATCTGTATATCTTCAATCAGATTATCGTGATTTCGATCCTACCCATTTGGATTATTTGTTGGATGATCAAGAACATATAAATTAAAGCATAGTTGAGGATTTTATTCAAACAAATGAAGAATCATACCGAGAAAATAAAAATCATTATACTTCCAATGGTCAAGTAAAGGTGATAAGGATCTCGAAACATGTATTTTTAGCTTATAATCACCAAAAAGTGGGAACAAAATCAAAATTTAAATATTTTTTTGGCGTACTTATAACCCATAATTGGCGGGTATGATAACACCATACCCCTGATTTTCTATCTTCCTATAATATTATGAACCACAATCAGCTAGTATGTGATGAACAACAACCGATTGTAGTTCATATTTGACAGGATTGGAAGGTGAAAAAATTGGTTGTTATAGGCTCACATATCGACCGATTGTAGCACTTGGATTTTTTTTCAAAAAATACCAAATATACAAGCGATCGATGTATGTTGCTTTATGAGCCGATTGTAAATAAAAAAGTGACCAGAAAAGTTGCACTTTGCTGAATGTTAGAATCATACAAGTCAATTCACATGTACTGATTCCAACATTTGGGATTTTTCTAAAAGAAACAAGACCGGATGGAACCGGTAGATATTTATGTACCTAAAGGTCGATTGTTAGGAATCGGTCAACATGATTGTTTCTTATCCACCGATTATGATGTCCTAACTTTTTGATATATATTGTAGATTATCCAAGCGCTCAAAGATCAACATGCCTAAGTCAAAAACGCATGAATGCCCATTTAAGATTATAATACATAGACTTTCGCTTCTGGCAGTTTCGTGCAAAATGTCCAGGCTTGCCTCAATTATAGAAAATGACTAGAGAACCATCTTTTGTGGACTTGGTGTCATGCTTGTCACCTTCTTTTGAGTACTTTCACCATCTTTTGTGGACTTGGTGTTAAGGGTGGCATTTTCACTGGTGGAATTGCAGAACTTTGCAAGCATAAATTCACAGAGTTGGATGCGGCCTTAATGCCCAAACAACCGGTTAAAGACATAAGAAGGAAATATGGTTTGGTGATCAATTATCGGCAGGGATACATGGAATACAAGCATGGACTTCAACATATCAAAGGTAACCCCGAAGAATTGTATCAACACCTCGTTGGTGATAGTTATATGCTTAGTATTCGTAATGAGAGTACTATCATCTGGATTGTAACTGATAATAAGGATGTTTTTTTATATTATTTCTTCGTTTTTGGAGTTAGTATAGAAGGATTCAGAAATTATTTATGACCCGCATTTGTTGTTGATGATACGCATCTAACAAGGCCACGCCAAGGAGTTTCCTGTTATCCATTGAAATGGATGCCAACGAGTTGATCTATCATATTGCTTTTGTCGTTGTTGATTCAAAGAATAATGAATCTTGGGAATAGTTTATGAGAAAGGTAATCAGAGTACTTGGCGATGAGTATGCTATAAATTAACATGTTGTTGTGGCTACAAACATGCACCCGTCCATCGTTCGAGCCTTAAAGTTGGCATTTCCTTGTGCTAATCAAGTATTTTTCATCCACCATATGTCAGGTATTTTAACAACCCTTCATATAATTAAAATCTCACAAGTTTGTTTTTAAATAGATTTGGTCTTAGTTATCAGAAACTGTGCCTTGATTTGTGCTAACGTGAACCTTGATTTATATTTGGTGTTAGTTATCAGAATGTAGCTCTTTTTATGTTTGTATTTAAAAAATGTTATGAAGTAAGTTGGACCCTTGTATCATTAGATATGACATTCAGGTAGATGACAATAATACCATATAGCATATAGTGTACTAGGTACGACATTCAGCTCCATGATAGTAGTACCGTATAGGATATATGCATACATTAGTCGCCACGTATATACACACAGTCCTTCGAAACTTTGTTGGCCACCCTGTATTGTACATTGCAGACATATATATGCATGATTTATGTAGTACTTATAAGTTTGTACCGTAATGTTTGACATTGCAGAAACTATCAAATAGAATTACTACAACGATATGGCTTCTATGTCATTTCTAAGAGTTGCGAAAGCATTTAACTATGATGATTATGAAATTTCTATGAGAGACCTAGGTATAGCGAGCAATGATGCTTTAAACTGTATACGCAAGCTTGAACCATATATGTGGGTCAGGGTGAAGGCTAAAACATGTTTTACTCTTATGACTAATAATATTTGTGAAACTTTTAATTCAAAAATAGATGATGTTAAAGGTCTTCTCATCTTCCATTTGGTCGATTATGTCCGCAAGTCCCTTATATAATGGTTCTGCCAACGTAGACAACTAGCTCGTGATTGGCCACATCCTTTGAGTAAACATGCACATGATATAATAACGGAAAGTTGGCATGTCGCAAAGAAGTTTGTGTCTTGCCATGTCGATGCGGACGAATATGAAATGGACGAGGGTGACTACCAAGATCAGCAATTTGTCTATCTTGACCGTAGGTCCTGCACTTGCAAAATGTTTGACTATCAGCATTTGTCGTGTCCACACGTACTTGATGTGTGTGAAGCATATAAGAAAAACGAAGTAGAGGAATATTATAAAACTTTTGTATGGAGTCTTATCTTGGTTGAGTTATCTAATCGTGAAATGCAAACAGACAATAAATAACATAAACGCAAACAACAAAAGTTTCTCGAGCGATGGGGTTATCCCTGATTTGTAGACCTAAATAATAAAAAATATATTATGATTATTGTTGGGTATGCTATTGAAGTTGTTGTACTTTTATTCCTTTTCTAGTATTAATTTATTTTATAATCTAATTATAGTAGAATAATATTTTAATTTCAAGTTTGTGCTAATTTTGATTTGGTTATATTATTATCTTTTCCTTATGGAATTATGTTTGCATAGTTATAAGTTGAAACCATTTCACTATGACACCTACTTTTGTCATATTAATATGACTGGAAATATGTATGTACCCCCATATGATATCCATCTCGTGTATGTGCACTGTAAAAATAAAAGGTTTGTTACAAATTACCATTTCCTAAATTTACTTAATTAATGATCGGGTATGTATACCATAGTGATACCATGCTAAACAATAAAAAGATGTGATGTTTCTAAAAAAACCTAAAAAAAAAAGTTAAAAGGGGCTATGTTGGTCAACAAAGAATTGAATGGGCATAATTGGTATACACAGGTGGTACATTGACACCTCCAGCTGCAGCTGACATGACAAGCGTACACTAGGTAAATATGTGGTTTATTTTCTACATGTGATATTACTGAGTTGCAGTCGTACAATGACAACCCACTAACGACCTGTATAACTAGGCTAGGCGTAGGTTATGATGGGAACATTAGGCTGGAGTGCAGAAACTAAGTGGCTGGATATAGACGGTGATGGTGGAGATAAGAGGACTACTTGTCATAGATAGGTAATATAATTTCATGAGTACTGACATGATACTATGCAGATGTCCAAATTAATAATGCATACCTCACAACCATGGGACCTATTCTCACTTTAATCAACAATCTATTTAAACGTATAAAATTATCTATATGATTATAAATACCAATATTTAGGAGTGATTCCTTACATCCAAATCCGTGCTGGAGCACTTGCATTCAACATTACAGAGTAAAAAATATTTTTCGAAATGTCCATCAAAAAGAACCCGTCGGGGAAATTGTGATCCCAATAATGAAACCAACATTCTACCAAAACCAACAAACAAGTGTACCACAACTATGTATTTAATAAATCTGGATACTTCCGGTGATAGAGTAATATCGTGCGAGGAATAGTATGACACAATTGAAGAATGACGTAAAAGAAGAAAGGCATGTGTTGAGTTGGGTTTTCATGTTACCCCGTTTTCACCTCTTGGAGATCTGTTACAGCATACACATGATGATATGGTTAAGTGTGTTAATTCTTTAAGGGATGAGAATAACCAACTTAATAGACAATTATACAATTGGAAAATGCATTCCGCTCATCAAACGACTAATATGTAAACTATAGGCTCTCTATCGTTCATTTTCTGTTACTAGTATTGTGCTATGTAACTTATAGGTAATATATCTTTATTTTTTGTAGGTATCTTTCACTTTTTGTTAGTAGTATTGTCTTATGTGACTTATGAGTAGTACATCTTTATTTTCTCTTGGTAATATTATGTGATTTACTTAGTTTGTCTTAAGTTGGATTGAAGTACTACAAATATGAAGCGAACTAAAAACCTCACAAATATTAATTTAAATTTTGTTATTAAAAAATCAAATTCAAAACTGATTTTATTTTATTATTTTTAATTTCATTGTTTGGAAATGAATTTCAATTTCATCAGTTTTTTTTAACCGGTCAACACAATACAAAGCACACATAACGGGTATTTTCATCTTCAAATGACATTGTAAAAAATAGTACCTTATTATTTGACTGTTTTATATTTGTTGGGGTAATCAAATGGACTATATAATTAAAAGACCTTATTTCAATCAGATTCATCCATGTATTTTATGAATCAACATTAAACACCCGCACAAGTAGTATCAAGTTTTTCACATGGAGCGAATGAAGAACAAATTCACAGGCAACTCTTCAGATGAACTTGTGGTAATTAATAAACACATCAATAGCAGTAGTTTCACAAAAAACATTAAATGAACAACTTGAAGTACACTCTAATTCCATCATTTTTCTCTCAACAATTATGATAATTCTGCAATCAAAACGGTCATTCAGCCTTAACTTGTGCTAACATATACTCAAAAGTCCAAAATATTATGTGCAAGGAGTGTGCAAAGAAGATTTTAAGTTGTGGACACTATGATTCCTATGAATGGCTTGTTGATGCCATTACAAAGTACAATTGAGCTGATAACAAAAATTGTCGTGAAGCTAAATGTGTTATTAAGGAAGAAGAAGAACTATGCAATGACTTTACAATAAAAGTGAATGTAATGAAATGTTTTCACTTCAGCAAATGGGATCATTTGGCTTACTAATGCCCATAGAAGTCAATGAAATTCTATACTAGTGGCTACAACAACATAATGAGGTTGTATACTTCTACAAAAGCATGAAAGCTAGGTGATAAATTTGTAACATGTCAAGTTTGTAGTGCATTCAAATGGGTTTATTGTAATGGAGGTATCTCTAGTAGTTCTTAAATTATATATAACAAATTTAATTAAGGGAAAAGATAGTTTCTAAACACCCATTGGTCTGTCAAAATTTTAGAAGAAATTGTTTTAGACACCAAACAATCTCAATCAACAATCCTCATTAGTACCTGCAATCTCATACCCAACCATCATAAAGGCTTTAATAAAAATCACCCATGACGTTTACACTCCCTGTAACATAATCATGGCGGCAAGCATTCAGATTCATTGATACATTTAAGTTGTCACATTGTTCATATACTCAAAGGCAATAAAGAATCATTAAAGGATTGGAGGATTGGAGGTCAAACACACATATCAGATCAATAATTGATAATGTAACATTAAACCCATATATCTTGACAATAATTCAGCTTTTAATTTTATTATCTTGGGGATATAAAACTTGCAAGGCACTCAGTGATATGGTTAAAGAACAATATCACTAGACTATTAAGCCCCAACAACGATACATATGTTATCACATAATTACATGATACATGACAACACTAAAAAAAATATGTTAACAGATTATACAACTAGTTACAAAAGTATTAAGTCAAATAGTATGGTCATCTGCCTTCTCTTTACCTTTTTGGATTGCGGTTGATGTGGGGGTTTGAGATGTTGTATATGAATAACTCAACAACTTTGTTGGTGTTGACATTGTATAGGAAGGGCTCAACAACTTTTTTATTGTTGAACAACAAGTGGGGCTTTGAACGCATGAAGTTAAGGCACACAGGTCACTAGGCATTAACTTCCTATTACAAATTCTGACATAGAAATATACATAATCACAAGCATCAGGCACAACATTGTCCCATATTTTAAAGAACTCTTCAGGAGATTCCAGATACCCATTTTCATTATTCTCAGGGCTAAACCACCACAACTGAACCTTTTTGGCTTTAGATAACCTTAACCTTTTTTCTACTTCATGACACGACCAAAATAAACTACCCAACTAACATCCACATCATAAAAAAATAGTTTTCCACCAACAAGGTAAACTTGCACCTGAAAATTTCTACTTGGGAACTTTACATAATGCCCGGACACCCAAAAATTGGAATTAAATGTTGTGATTATAACCAACATGTACTTGGCATTGTGGTATACATAGTAATAGTTTGGTATTTTATCTTTACCTATTTCCAATCTTGAAATCATTTCTTACACCCATTTTCCCAGCTCCTATTGTATGATGTAACACTAGTTAAAACTTTGAATAATAAAACACATCTTCTAAAACCATAATTTAACAAAAATAGATTCAACCTTTTAATCAAGATAATTATAAAACTAACTAATTTATCTAAATCCTAAATCAAAATTGTAATAATGATACATCTTTTGGAATCAAACAAATAAATACCCATTTTTATAAATCAATATAAAACCCTAATCAAACGAATCAAAGTAATCAAGAGATACAAACCACGGAAAATAGGAAAAGAAACATATGCTAGATTGGATCAGTTCTTTAAGCCTTTTTTTGTATCTTTGTTCTCGTCCTCATTCCACTGTGGAAAAAAAGACCCATAAAAGAAGAAATAAAACCCAAACCAAAAAATAAGGATATCACTCAGTTCAAAAACAACAAAACAAAAGTTCTCATGTTCGATCACAGGTTCAACATTAAGTAGACTTAGGCTTTTAGCAGAAGTGCAAAAGTATCAATATCCTTTGATTCATTTCTTTTTCCTTTTTAATTTCCTCAACAGAAAAATAAAACCCTAAACATGAAAAATATTAGTAAATTAAAAAGAAGAAGTTTAATTGAGAACCCGTCTAACATAAATCAAAAAGATCTTACATACTTATCTTAATTGTAGTTGTAAACTGTAAAGATTTAATCGTTGATTTCTTTCTCCCTTGTAGTTGTAGATGTTGTTATTGGTGGTTTGGTGAATGAGGATTGAATCAATTGATTTTCACTATCTCAGTAAAGATAGTTATAAAATTGATTGAATATGGACTTTTCAAAAATTAGGGTTTTCGAATTGGGTTTCATTTATTTTAGGGAGTAGAGAATAAACATTGTGTGAAATGTGAGGTGAAATTATTTAGGGTTATGGTGTGGTTATATTGGAGGGCACCAGTTGTAAGTAAAACAAACCTTTAGGGTAAATTCGATGAACAATAAGGGTTTTCTCCCCGATCATTGGATTTTCTCTAATCAATGTTGGATAACTATCAATAGTTTGTCATACGGATTGAGAATCGAGAGTTAAAATTTACCTTATCCTATCACGAATCTAACGGCTCGTGATTAGCCTCATTCCCTTAAACCAATTAATAATATGAATTTACGAACATTGTTGTAAAGGATAAATACTCACATAATTTAAATAATAATACATTATTTACAAATAATGGAAAATGGTTCCAAAAGACAAAAACAAAATGGGCAATATGTAATGCAACTAGTATAAAAAGAACAAAAAAGTAAGAACATACTTTTTTCATTAGAAGATTGTCGAGGAACAAGGCTTACCACACCAGCCTAACATACAAGATTGTAATTAGAACCGAAAGAAAAGAACAATTACAACAAACACTCGGTAAGGTATTTCTTGACCACACCCACGACGACGCAACCAATTTCTGTTGTAGATGGAGAGAGACGAGGATACACAATTCGGGTACCTCTGTCTATAGCTTCGGGTACCAGGACCAAAATCCAATGGGATGACATGTATATAACGGAACACCTTAAAATCCATCATTACTCGATTAACCCCATTTACAAAGGAATTACATATATTAAGAATTTTACACAAACCTTCTCGATACCAGTGAGAGTGATATTAATATATTAGCATGTCTTCCCTGGAGAAAAAACAACAACCATGTTCTTCAAAACTAACATTGACCCCACCTTAATTTGCTTTCCATACTCAACATACTTCAATACTTTGTTGTGGACGTTTTCACTCATTTTACCACTGGGATCCTGTAACAAATAAAGCGGTACCTATTGGGTAACCAGGGTAGGGCCTAATTTTAGTCACTAACTAAATACATAACATAACATAACATAATATAACATAAATAATCACCTTACATCAAAATTAAGTTATCAAGACCATATTTTCTTTGCTCCTCAACCAAAAGAATGAACCAAGGGATTTTTTGACGGGTGGGTTTGATGGACCCCAATCCCGTTATACCCTCTGCATAAAAATGTTGTGCAATAAACCAAGGGTTACTTTGAAAATGGACATCGTTAACACCTTCAGTTCCATCTATTGTTAATTGTTGTATGACTTATATAAAAATATCTTCTTTTCCCATTGTTCTCCTTCTATATTTTAGGTCTTCCTAATTTCTTTGTTCTGAATATTTTATCGTCTAGTTGAGCCCCTACGGGAGTTAGAGAGAAAACCCTTCGATTGTTTAACCATTGGGCATGTGGTGAGATCCACGACAAGCAATTTATTGTGGTACTCGTTCGGGTTCCATGGGTCACCAACGACATCCGTGTTTTTTGAGAAAGTTATCTGACTTTGAAGATCGACATTCAAGTATCTTTTCCCTTTAACCTGGTTGTAGCTATCCAAAACCGCTGCCAACTCGTTTTCGTCAAAACCTTCCCAAGGATCATCACCTGCCATATTCAAGTTTAATAGTCCCTATTAAACCACTAACACTTACCATAATATGATACAAACTAAAGTTATTACATTATAAACCTTTTAATGTTAGTTTTGGAAAGAATGAATCAAAATTGAGGAACAAATAACACAAACGTACCGCTATTGCACGCGAGTTTTTATTGGTTGATATTGTGTGAAACCTATGGGTTCACAAAGGTCGGTTCGGCTCGGTTCTTGGTAGAATCGTGTACCTGTACCTCCCTATGGTCGGTTCTCTACCCGTGTACTTGTACCCTGTACCCTATACTCTCGGTTCGATTCTGTACTCTGTACCCGTCTTCCTCGGTTCGGTTCTGGTCCTGTACCTCCTTTTTTTTTCTCTCTAAGTAGATGACACTCACACAACGACTTAGTATTTGTACAAAAGTGTGATCCTCTACTCTTTAAGTGATTTTCTTAGATAGGTTGAAATTATCTGAGTTCTTGTAGATACAAGACTTAATCATACGATTCATATGTGTATGGTGTTCTTCGTAAAGGCGAACAAAAACAAGTATTGGATTCAGGTAATGTATTAATGAGTACCTATCTTCTTCAAAACTAACCACGACGGAAAATGGTTCTAAACCAAAGTTATACTATCACTGTAATACTTCAATCTCATTTGGCAATAATTTCTAGTTTCTACTACCGATCATACCCTAATCAAATAAACGAGAAGAAAATAACAGACACACATCTCTAAATGATACTACCAGCAAAGCATTGAAGATTACACTATAGTACTACTGATTGTACTTGATAAAAAGAATAAATTCTTTGACGCAAAAGACAACTTACAACTTTTAAGAGACGGTTATGTGCTCGGGATTTCTTTGTTTCATGAGCTGCTATTCTAAATAGTTGGGTAAGATCTGCATTTCCTTATGGCGAATGCGAGTACACTAACCCCCGGAGGGCTGCAATTGCAGATC
>JAJJMC010003936.1:13195902-13218484 GCA_023531435.1 Papaver californicum | reverse complement strand
ACATGATGCAGTGGAACCTGAAAAGGTTTCAGCTCATGAAGAAGTTCAGGAGCAACATGATGCAGTGGAACCTGAAAAGGTTTCAGCTCATGAAGTTCAGATTCAAGGATTAACTGAAGATTTAGAGGACTCTTTGTTGGAACCAGAAAAGGTTTCATTAACTGAAGGAGAAGTTCAGGAGCAAGAGATGATGGAACCAGAAAAGGTTTCATCAAATGAAGGAGAAGTTCAGGAACAAGAGCTGGTGGAACCAGAAAAGGTTGCATCATCTGAAGACAAAGCTCAGCAACTGATTGAAGAGATTTCGGAGTTAACTCCGAACACAATTGAAGATTTGGAGGTGGATGAGAAAGTAGAATCTGAAATCAAAGGGAAGCAATCCAAAGATAATATAATGGAAGAAGTTTTGGAGATAACTCCAAACACAGCTGAAGATATAAAGGTGGCTGAACAAATTGAATCTTCTTTGTCGAAGACTAAATTAAGGAGTGCAATAGAAGAAGTTTCTGAATTGACTCCAGACACAATAGAAGATATCAGAGTGGCTGAGAGAGTAGAATTGGAAGCGAAGAAAAGTTCTTCATCAAATCCAGAGATACAGATTGAAGTGTCAACTTAAAGCCAGGGTTCAATTGATGAAACTATTCTTCAGCAAATGGAAGATGAATATGCAAACAAGACTTCTACATCAAAGCTAGAAAGTAAAGGCATGTGCTACTACTCTGTTATAAACATGGCAAATGATGTAATTGCTTTAGAAGATGATGTGCCTCATCTCGAGTTGGGATTGACGCAAACTAACAGTGACAAAGGGGATAGTGAAGAAGTTAGTCCCGAAAAAAAAGTGAGTAACATAATCTCAAGGATGAGAAAAACCAAAAGGAGCATGCAAGCACCTGTTAAGATGCAGGATTATACACCTGGAGAAGCTAAGAAGAAGAAAATAAACAAGACTCGTTGTATGAGCAGAAAGCAAACTACAAAGTTGGAGAAAAAACAAAAAGAGAAAAGGGAAGTCAAGTTGAAAGCAGTGGACAACTTAAAAATTATGCAAGTGCTGGATTCAAATGAAAAACCGATTGTGTGCAGATATTTTAAAATGCACAATGAAAGGTAAGTGGCATTCATACCATTAAGTTTTTTGGTTTCATAATTTAAGTGTTTCAGTTTCTTTTCTTCTTCTTAAATATTTAATTTGTTTTTCAACAATTTAACAACAGTGACATGGCTTGGGAGAAGAAAGATCCGGCATGTACATTACAGGAAGGAATATGAACACCTTGATAAGAAAAGGTGACATTGCAGGAGATATGATTGAGTTCTACATGCTCAAATTGCAAAAAAACATATCAAAGAACATCAAGAAACCAAATGGCGCTCCTAAGTACAAAAGGGCAGTTTTTCTAAGCACATATGTCTATGTAAGTTTCTTCTAAATTCTCTTATACAAGTGTCTTTCTGAAAACGATGAAACCAATTTTGGTTTCATCAAATAAGGTTTCATTTGTTTCAATTACATTTTTCTGTAAAAATAAGTTTCACTTATTTTCATCTTGGTTTCATCTGTTTGTAGCATGATGTTAGGTTTCATATGTATAGGATTAAAAATTAGAATTTAATTTTTGATTTTTTAATGAATTTCAGAAACTGCACTCAATCGGGCAAAGTTGCCACACTGCAATTGAAGCTTTCATTGCTAAAATGGATTACACTCCAGAATTTGTATTTGTTCCATTGCTAACAAAAATAAGTGAAAAGTCATATCACTGGACATTGTTAGTCTTTGATAATGAGACTGGAGAATTCTCTCATTATAACTCAATGGCCTCCACTGAAGATGAATGCAACAAAAGTGTTGAAAGCATGAAAGAAAGAATGGTGTCAACATTCAAACAACATGTTGCAAAGCTCAGCCTAGACCCGACAAGTCAAACAAAAGAATTTATTTTGAACACCACTTTGTGCTGTCAACAAGATATGTAAGTACTTTTAAAAGAACTTGTGATATCTTCATTTCAATCCTTTTTTGTCTTTTTTCAATTTTAAGATATTGTTTTGTTAATTTCAGGAATGATTGCGGACTTCATGTTTGCTATTGCATGAACAGCCTTTTGAAAAGAAATTTTTCATCCGAAGAGCACATAAAACAAAAGGTGCAAAATATGAGGTCAAAGTTGGCATGCAAGATACTCATTGACAAAGTTGCAGACTATGAGTCCAAAGTTGCAACTTAAAGTTATAATGGAGAAAAGACGGGCAAACATTAGGGTGGAGTAGGACTACTTGCAACATCAAGGAAGAGGAGTAATATGAAGATTCAGTTGTGCAATTGTTTGGTTTCTTTTCAGGTGTGTGTCGTTAATGGTGGCATAGAAAGAAGACTGATGGTGCGTTAATGGTGGTTGTCTGTTCATGGAAGAGAAGATGTAGTTCATGGTGGTAAAAAAAACAGTGAAACAGAGTTTGGGTTAAAGTTTGTGAAAAAAAAAGGTTGAAACTAAGAACGGTGATAATCAATTAGTTTGTGATAAAATACAATGGTTATCCGTAAAACATCTTATTCAATGATTTGTAAACAGAGGGTAGCTAAGAACAATATTTTCATCAATCACTACTCTTAAGTTACAAAATATGTTGTGATATTTTTCTCTTAATCAAGGATGAACATCTTATTCCATGATTTATTTCATCTTATTACAGGATGATATTTTTCTGTTAATCAATATTTTTTGTTTCATCTTATTCCAGATGAAAAAACATGATGAAACCAGAAAAGGTTCCATCATTATTTTGGTTTTCATCTTGTTCCAGATGAAAAAACATAATGGAACCAGAAAAAGTTCCATCATTTTTTTATTGTTTCATCTTATTCCAGATGAAAAAAACGATGAAACCAAAAAGGGTTCCATCACATTTTTTGGGTTCATATTGTTCCAGATGAAAAAACATGATAAAACCAAGAAGGGTTCCATCAACTTAAAGATATAAAAACCCTGAAGAATGTGACAAACTATGAAACCTATTTTGGTTCCAACAAATTATAAAAGCCTGCAACTCTGACAAACTTAATCTAAAAATAAAAAAACATGAAAGACCTGGAGCAAATTGAAATTTTAACTGTAAAAAATAATATAAAAAAGAATAATAAAAATATGTAGATTAAAACATATAGTAGTCTAAACCTGTATTACTCTAAACAAAAAATGAAAATGAAAGTCGATGAATTGTTGTCAAAATGAATTCACATCTGTCGCGCAGGGCATGTCCTTCGATTATGGGCACTCAAAACATGGCAGCTACCACAAGTTCTCATCTTCTTATTAGGAACTGAACCTGTATTAGGAAATCTCTTCTTCTTCCTTGGACGACCTGGTTGTGGTAGAGCATCAGGACCAAGAACAAGAGATTTTGAAGACACAATCGAAGGCTTTTCAACTGTGGGACAGGATTAATTGGTCTTGCATATGATTCACGGTAGAACTTTACAGTAAAGTAGAATTCAACATACTTATACGGGTCTTCTTCATTTAGCATGATACAACGGATAGCGTGGGCACAAGGAAAACTATTGATGCGCCAGTGGTTGCAAGAACATGTTCTTCTTTCCAAATCAACCTTTTGTGTTAATGTCGAATAAACTTCAAACACATATTACGACGACTTGGTGACACTGTATTCACGGCCGTGCATCTTGTTGTTGTACAACTCAATTTCAAATTCTGGATATAAAGTTTCTCGCCACTTCAATAATGTTGCACATTGTTCGCGACGTACACACATTTGATTCATAAGCTTCACTCTGATCTCATCAACCATGATGGATATAGGCTTCTCTCTCTCTTCAACGATCCAACTATTGAAACTCTCAGCAATATTCGAACACAACCTACCATAACGACGACCCGAGAAATAAACACTTGCGCATTTATCAACCGAAGCTCTACTCAGATAATCTTGTAACTTTTGATTTTTGACCTGCAACAAATTCTCCCAATTCTCTGAAAATTTTATTTGTGTATTAGCATACACACATTTTTCAAACAACCCAAGCACATAGTTTTTATAAACCTTACTGGACTTCGGCAAGTATGTATTGATATTGTTCTTCATATGCCAATAACATCAACCATGAACAGCATCAGGGATTTGATTCACCAAACCACTACCTCGATCACTCACAAAAGTAAGCTCTTTGCGCATAGGAGAAAGGACTTGCTTCAAATTCTCCAAAAACCATTTCCAGTTGGCGTCATTCTCCGAAGAAACAACAGCATAAGCAAAAGGATATATTTCTAAAAACAGAACAGAAAAAAAATGTCTCAGCATATAAAAAAACGATGAAACCAGTTTTGGTTTCATCAAATAAGGTTTCATCTGTTTCAATTACATTTTTCTGTAAAAATAGGTTTCACTTATTTTCATCTTGGTTTCATCTGTTTGTAGCATGATATTAGGTTTCATCTGTATAGGATTAAATAACAAACCTATTTATCAACTCAGAAACAAATAGAATGTTTAAGAAACTTACCGTCATTCCCGATTAGACCTGTTGCTGCCATGATATGACCAAGGTATTTGCTCTTCAAATGGGCTGCATCAAGGAATAACAAAGGACGACAGTAATTGAATCCACGAATGCATGCTCCGAAACAGATAAACAATCTCTGAAATTTTTTATTCCCATTTTCAACTTCCAAAACAACACGAGATCCAGGATTGGTTTCAGTCAATTTGTTGGTATACCATTTCAAGTACATAAATGATTTCTCATTCTCTCCCCATGTAATATTCAATGCATGCCTCTTCTCTGCATATGCATAATAACGACTAATGTCAAAGCCATACTCTCTTGTAAACTGATTCATAATATCCTTTGTCTTCTTCTTTGGATTCTGTTTAATCTCTTCAAGAATCAAGCTACTAATTAGTTTCTTCGACAGATGTGGTCTGTTTACAACTCTACCACAACAAGTATGCTTCTTATTTAACTCTTTGATAATAAAAGGACTACCTTCAACACCATCAATAGAAATAGCATATATATTCCATTCACATTTCTCTTCTTCCTTCTTAGAACAACATGCACCAATCCTCAACTTCTCATTCCTTGTCATCTTAAATGAATACCCAGATACTGAATGATATTTCAACAAATCAGAGCGAATTTGTTGAACACCTCCATTAAACATCTGATTGACACCCTAAAAAAGGCCTAACCAATGCGCAAACTTCAACGGTTCTTTAATTTTATTGCGGATATCATAATGAACTAAATTTGTAAGTGTTGCATGCTCAAAAGATATAATTCCTAAACTTCGTGGCTTCTCATATGGTATGATTTCGAAAATTTCTGAACTACAACTAGAGGACTCATCTCTATGCCTTACATGTAACTCAAGAGATGGAAGCTTATCAAACAAAGTAAATAAAGCAACCGATTGGAGATCAAAATCAGAATTGATAACCTTATGCTGATCACAAACTATGTGGAAAATTTCTATAGAAAGAACAGAGAATTGACACCAACTCGAACATATACTACCCTTCAAATCACAAACAGATGCTTGTAGACCAATACGAAAAGATAATGTATCCTCTTTGTGAAATATAACAACGAGAACAGATTCCATAACCTACATAAAAAAGTATGAAACCAAAAGAAGTTTCACTAGATGTGAATATAAACAACAACAAACAACAAAATTTGAATATTAACATCAACAACATAACAAAATCTGATTCCAATAATATACAGGACAAGGTATGAAACCAAAAACAGTTTCACTAGATGTGAATATAAACAACAACACCAACAACAAAATTTGAATAAGAACATCAAAAACATAACAATTTCTGATTCCAATAATCTACAAAGAAAAAGTATGAAACCAAAAACAGTTTCACTGGATGTGAATATAAACAACAACAAACAACAACAAACAACAAAAATTGAAAATTAACATGAAAAACATAACAAATTCTGATTCCAATAATCTACAGGAAAAAGTATGAAACCAAAAACAGTTTCACTGGATGTGAATATAAACAACAACACCAACAACAACATTTGAAAGTTGAATTTCAGTTTGAGATGAATGATTGAACTAATACAACAGCTTGAACCGAATGAGAATATGATCAAAATTGAAAGAATAAACTGAAACTTCAGTAGGAATCTTCAAAACACGAACAATTTGAAGTTACAGTTCCTGTTCTTCACTTAAACAGAAACGAAAACGAGTTCGGTTCTTCAAAAGTTTGATAATCAAATAACAAACAAAATCAATAAACCGAAAATTAAAATACAATCAAAATCATAATAAGAAAACCAAAATCAAAATCAAACTTACCTGATGAAATACAACTGAAGCTGAGTTTCTGTTCTTCACTTAAACAAATACGAAAACGAACTCGGTTTCTTTAAATAATCAATGGATTTTAAATTTCAGTGAAACAGTTTGAGATGAATCGAAGCTAGAGTTTCTGTTCTTCACTTAAACAGCTACAAAAACGAACCCGGTTCTTCACTTAAACAGCAACTGAAGATATGTTTCAAATTGATTTAGCTACCATCAATTTGGAGAAGATATCTTTTGTTTCAAAAAACCCTAGCCGAAACTCTGTTCTTAGCTACCAGCAGAATCAGATTCTCTAAACTTGATTTAGCCGATTTCCTCTCACCAAAACTAAGATTTGATTTTAAGATTTATTTTCATTTAAAACTTATAGATTATATAGGAAGGGGAATTCGGATATATTAAAAAATACTAAAAACTAAATTTAATTATTAAGGGAAACGGGGTTTTAGTTTCATTTTTAATTAAAATAGTTTTTGTTTATAAAAAATAATATGAAAGGATTTTTTGTATAAAAAGTTTGTTCACTTTAATTTTTTATACCAAGTTATGAAAATCAAACGCAAACGTCAAAGTGATCGTACAAATTGGGACCGTCCGCTGGCTGATGTTCACCTGTTCCTACCGGTATACAAAGATATATTTACTAGTGACTCTTGTTTCTGTCCCTATTACAGTTTAGTCTGTGACCTTACAGAGATGTGCCCCACCTTGATGTTTAGTGGTTCGGGAATTCATGAGTCCCACCTAGTTCAGCAACTAGTCATGAACAACTCCACTTAAAAGCCTATATTCAATCTCATACATCCATCTCATATCTGTTTAATTTGTTTTGGAAAGACTAACAAAGAGATCGAAATGCACCAACAAATAAACTCAAAATCTGTCCACAATATATCATTGAAAAGAAAACTATATAAAAAAAAAAAAGGAAAAACTCATCAGTAACTCACCACCACCAAATACTGCTATGTCCAGTAAATTAAATGAGCAAGTGAAAGATAATATCAAAGTACCAACCAACAAGATAAAAGGCAATAATATCATACCACCACCACCAACAAGACCATGAATACCACCACCAAGAAAATCAATAACAACATTCCAGTGACCCCATTATATGTCCTAAGGTGATTAAATACTCAATACCAAAGTAATAAGCACATATGAAATGAACTGGAATATATTTAACTCAATTTTTTTTTGGGTATACTTCATACATTCCCTTAAAAAATTCATATATACATTGACAGATTTTGTGTTTCAAACGTCCATATATAGTAATCCCAGCAAAACCTTACTCAATCAAAATCCTGATAAAAAAGATTACAAAAATGATACTACATATCAAGATCTTTATACTAAATAATTTAAGTATAACTTGGAAGAAAAACAAAACTGAAATCTATATAATAACTTTAGTACTTATCTTTTGTTATGCAGTGGATTTGGACCAGTATGGATTCTTCTCTTATCAGCATCAAATAAATTACTATCACCATTTTGATCAGTATTATTGTAGTTACTTCCATTAAACTGAAACTCATTCTTGGATTTATCATCAATAGTATTAAAATGATGATCTTGATCTTCTTGGCTGCTGCTTCCTGATCTAGAGTTATCGTTATTTGCAAACAGTAACATTCTACTAGTAGCTTCAACTCTATAGGAGGAAGATGAAGTTTCTAAGTATTGTAACCTTATCAATACAAGTAGAAACAAACTACATATAACAACAATCTTCTTTCTCATGCTTGTTCTTAATCTTGATCTCCTATTCATCATAACCCAGACCATACCTTCAAAAGCCCCAAAAAACCAGAAATTTTTTATATCAAGATGAAAAAGAGAGAGAGAACTTTATGAATTATTTGTACTCTATCTTCTTCCTTAAAAAGAGTAGCTTAAATAGAAAGGTTCTAGGAATATAAGGAGAAAGGCAAAGTTTGAAATCTCATCCAAGTGAAAAGAGTAAGTACATAGAAAAGGAAAGGATTAAATATTGTTGTATGCTGTGTGTGTTATTTTGTTTGTCTTTGGAAGAACTTGCATTGGAATCTGATGAGAAGAAGAAGATGATTTGGAGTCAATTGAAAGAGAGAGTCAAAATGCATAGGTATTGGTGCTTGTTTAATATGTTTGTGATTAAACTTTGGTGCAGAAGCTGTCGCTAGAACCTTCTTTGGATCCTAAATTCAGAGCCCAATATATCTTGACCGATAATCTCCATAACCTTAACCTAAAAAACAAACATATACTAACAACTATTGAAAAGATAGATGCTTTTGGTTTCTTCTTCTCTGACTGCTTGGGTTATGTGATGAGGCTATTATGTTACTACTAGTCTACTACTGTATTGCCAAGAAGATATAGAGAGATTTTCATGTGCGTTGGTTGATATACTACTTATGGTGGATTCTTGGTAAGTCTTAATTAGTGAATAGAGAGGAATAGGAGGGGAGTATGTAATCAGTATATTTATAATGAATCAATTATTTAGTTGTGATCATTAAAAGAATTTTCGCATTTAGTTGTGATGATAATTAAAAAACAAAAGGCTTTAATTTTATAATTTTTGCATTCGTGCCACCGTTCTATATCAATGTATATTGTATCGGATTTCAGCAGATGTCGATAAGTAAGCTGGGGCGGTATCAGTCAAGGGCGGAGCCAAGAAAACCTTTTATGAGAAGATAATTTCTTTTTAAAGATAGGTAAAAAATATATAATAAGACTTGTGATAGACCAATTAAGATTTAAAATAGATAATAATAGATTTGGGAACCAGCTCAGGCCATGGGTTGGTTCTGCCCTTGTATCAGTGAAATTAAATTGACTGAAATTGACCCATACTATTGACTACTAGTATTCTCTGATCAAATTATTGTTATCTTTCATCATATTGAATTTGCGTATAACCAATGATTAAATATATTTCTCATGTATAAAAACTAATCAAACTATGGATTATAAAAATATCATAATTCAATTGAATTATTATCATACCGGTTTTACAAATAATAAATGTTAGTAGATTTTGTATTTCTAATATAGAAGATTAACAAAGGGTAGTTAAATGAGAATTCTGTGGATTTTAAGAGATTTTATTTGAGAGACTCTCGGAGATTCTCTAGAAATCTAGAGATTTCAAGTGATTTTGTAGAAGTGCTTTAGAGAGTCTTTATGATTTACAGAAACTAAACAGTGGATTTTTAGGGAGTTTTTGTGATTTATAGAGACAATAAATATGATCATAGTGAGTTTGTTTTAATTATTTGTTTAAAGAAAAAATCAATTGGGGAAACAATCCAAGAAACAACGTAGGAATTGTTGATAGCCCATATGAGACTATTATCCAAGACATACAATCTAGTTTTAATCACTATATATAATCACCTGGTGGACTGGTTTGTCCGTTCTTCTTCATCGTGGCACATTTCACTAAGACTACTGAAAATAACACAATCTATATTGTACATGCATGTGTTCGTATAAAATAACCCAAATTCCATGATCACCGGAAAATTTCAAATGGTACTTAACAACCCAAATTTAACTAGAAATCAACGCATTTTAGATTCCTTAAGAAAAATTGTATTTTTTTCTAATAACTAGTCTTATATATAGTTAAGTCAGTTATAGATAATATATTATGGATGATTAGTATGTTAATATAGTTGTAAAAAATGGTTTATTTAAAGATAATACAATATAACTTGATGAATCATTAATTTAAAAGTTCGATACATAAGAGAACAAAAAAGACACTTGTAAAATAAATAAATAAATCAACATTAGTTTTAAAGTCTCCCAAAATATCACCTATTTTGGAAAGACTTTTGTCATGTCTATTTTTGCATAAAAGTCTCTCAAAGTCTCTCAAAATTACAAATCCATGACTTTCAAGTTGATTACCAATAACATGAGCATTTAAAGGACTTTCTAGAAGTCCCCAGGAACTTAAATACAGTCTTTATTCACTAACAAGGGTGTTTAAGAAACTCTTTCGAAGTCTCTAACGACTAACATGATATTTAAGACTTTCTAAAAAACTCCCTATAATTCTCAATCCACTAACCCTGTAATAATTTTTGTATTGAAATATGTAACAGTAAGAATATTTCTAATTTTCTAATATATA
Source organism: Papaver californicum (assembly GCA_023531435.1). Taxonomy (NCBI): domain Eukaryota; kingdom Viridiplantae; phylum Streptophyta; class Magnoliopsida; order Ranunculales; family Papaveraceae; genus Papaver; species Papaver californicum. Next base: position 13,207,987 of record JAJJMC010003936.1, on the reverse strand, counting down.
TTTCCAATGATCAAAGAAATGTTAGAAATATTTTATTTTAAAGTTTAAACTAGAGGGGAGTTGTATGATTCTACATGTATTTCTACTATACGACTAAAATGCAGCAAGTATCATATTTCCAAAATCTTCTTGACTACATGCACGACAGCTGCCTTACTATACGCGTTAAAAAAGAATCAAAAGACAAAAAAAGAAGACTCCTGCTATTTTCAATCCAAAATTATTATTATTACAATCGAATAAAAAATTAAACAAAATTCTACTATTTTTTAAAAACCAAATCAAAGTAAAATTTATGAATCCAATCCAATCTATTTTCCTTTTCCTTTTCCTTTTCCTTTTCTATTTCTAGTTTCTTATATCTAATCTATAAATAACATGTTCATAAACCCTGTAAATCATAAGAGTGCGTACCAAATGGTCAGCGGTGCAATTTTCTCCAAATTCAGGTAAATCTTCTTCAACACATATATGTGTTGGAGAAGATGAAGAAATTAGATTACGTGTGTTTTTAAAAGTTATAAAAACTAAATCCAATCCATAGGATTGTACTAATAAAAATGTTAAAAAAATTGGATTGGTTTAAGTATATGGATTGGTTAATAAGAATAGTGGATTGCAAATAGCAAGAGTCAAAAAGAAAAGAAAAAAAAGTCCCCACTTAAATGTTTGATCACTAATAGCATATTAAGCAATGGTCAGTAGTGTTAAAAATTGTTAGGGATATCACAATAGAACCACACCCGGTTATAGCTAGCTTTCTAGGTCGACCAAAGGGATGGTAATCGGGTAGCCCCCCTATTTTTTTCCTTTCTTTCAGTGAATGATGATGTTTTTATATCACCTTACTTTTTCTTTTCTTATTTCTCAAACAAAGGGGAGACTCTTGATTTAGCACCTTCTTAATCTGTTTCTCACGTATATGTTTGAAAATCAACACGATAAATATTAATTTATTTATATACTCCCTCGGTCTTTAATATAAAAGAAAAATTAATTTAATATTTTTAATTATATTTTTTTTATTTCATAAATATTTATGTTTTTTTCGATCTTATCCCTTATTATATTTCTAATTAAGTTAATTGTGATATAATTTTTAAATATCATAAAGTATGTTGGAAAAATATTTTAAAATTGGAATTATGTATATTTAATGGGATTATAAAATTTTTAAATTTTGTTTTTATAATTGAGAAGGAAGAAGTATTTTTTATGTAAATTATTTTAATCTTTAATTATAATAGTTACTTTAATCTTTAATTATAGTGGTTCATTAACATACCCTTTTGGACTACCAACCAAGCATGATATGCATAATAAAAATCTAATCATTCTAGAAGCAAATGATTTTGATTGTGATTTTTATTTGTATAGCACTATATATATATATATATAGTATGTTTTAGTTTAATGCCATGTATTCAAATATTTGCCACAAGAAAAAATAAATACTTATCACGATTTTAATTGAGAGCATTATCACCTTTTTACAAGAGCTTCTCTCATGGATTATATGTAAAATAATAAAAAAAACTTAATCCTTGTAGGATATAACCATATTTATACAAAATTATTTCCAACCTATTGATGTGAGGATGATGTGGTAAAAAAAATAGTTAGACATCCTCTAGCTAAACCTCTAGTTTAGACATTCACTTAGAGGATGTCTTCACATTTTTATTAACAAAAATAATTGAAGAACAAAAATGAAAATAGTTTTAACCAATTATATACCTATAAAGTAAAAGAATGAGTGAAAACTTTATGGGATGGAGATAAAAAAAGAAATTCCCTAATATTTATGATTTTATACCTATAGAATGTCTTAAAATTGATGACACATATGAAACATCCACATTCACCATTGTATAAGCTTTGAACTCACTGAACTTCGGAATCTTAAAATGTAATTAAATTGCATTCAGGCTTAAGTTAGTAATTTGAAAACATTCCTCACCGACTAATCCATAATCTAGTTGAATGTGTCAGGTGTGGCATCCAAACGCCAATAGTTATACGTTGTTTTTGTGTTGAGACTTATCAATTTTAAAAAGGTTCACAATTTGTAGATCTAAGATTTAGATTGTATACGTCTAATAGAGGGCACTTGGACTCATAAAATGGTATGTATCTTATCGCTACCACATTTAACTAGGGTTGTTGTTGTGGGGTTTTTTTCCTAAGAAGAAAAGTTTATACATTAAAAGAAAATATGTACAAGGGGGAAGGCATCTTTTCAAAGGAAATAACGCAACTACATACGAATTACACTCTCCCATTGGGTTAAAATATTAGAAACTAAAATACATCTAAAAAGATTCTTGTCAGAGGTCCACAAAACTATTGTTTGCTTGATGTGTTTCTCAACTTCATCCCTCGATTTATGCCTAGCTCCATGAATGCAACCGTTTTTTTCTTTCCAAACCTCCCATATGATAGCGTATGGGAGCAGCGACCATACTGCCTTACGAATACCTCCAAGTTTTCTTATGCTCCACCCTTCAAGTTGGTATCTCACCTCGAATGGAGTAACCCAAATCACTCTACAAGTCCTTGTAAAATAATCCCAAATGGCACCGATGAAAGTGCAGTGGAGAAGTAGATGTTGCGCAGACTCCACCTCTCTATTGCAAATAATGCAGAATTTTGTAGCGACTTGAATACCTCTATTCTATTACATCTGCCTTCCAGGAATTGAATTGTATAAAGTATCCCAAATAAAGAACAATACCTTAGGGGGAATATTTAAAGGAAGCAATCTGTCAATGAAACTGTATTCTTTGTCTTCATTATTAAGCTTTTTATAATGTTTTCCTGTCGTGAATTCTCCATCTAAAGCATCAGATTCCTGGTTCACTATCACGTTCCTAATATCATGTTAATGCTCTAGAAGATCAATACTTTCTGCTGGGTTTAGTGGTCTCCTAAATTTAAAATTCCATCCACTTTCCATCCAAAAATCCAACGTTGCATCATTCTTCTGAAGGCTTATTTTGAAAAGCCTAGGATATTTTTGTTTAGGTGAGTTACTACTCATCCACCAGTCATGGCAAAACCGAACAAAATCATCATTATTCACTCTAAGACCCATACATCTCTGTAAGTCCTATCGCATCTTTAAAATTGGAATCCACATATTACTTCCAATTGTCATTTTTGCTTTAACAGGCACAATAAAGTTAGGCTTCGTTAGAGTTTTCTCTTGAATAATCCGTCTTCAAAGAGAAGTATTCTCTTTATCATATCCTCAAATCCATTTAGCAAGTAGAGATTTTTTTACTGCCCTCAAACATTTAATTCCCAACCCCCCTAACTTCTTAGGCCTGCAAACTTTTTTTCCATGAAACCCAACTCATGTTTCTATGATCGTCATCTACACCCCATAAGAATCTGCACATGATCTTATTAATTTATTCTCTACCTAAGCTGGTATCCGTAGCAAGGACATATAATATACATGAAAACTTTCAAGTGTGGTTCTAATTAGAGTATTTCTACCCGCCTTGTTTAAGAATTTTCTTTTCCAAGGGGACAGTTTAGTCTTCATTCTAGTCACTATACTGTCCCAAACAGACGCGTTTCTGCTAGTTGCACCAATAGGCATGCCGAGATAAGAAATAGGCAAGCTAGAAACCTTTCACCCAAGTTCTAAAGCTAACTCTTCGATCAAATCATCAACATCGATACTCGTTATAAAACTCTTTTTGAGATTCACTTTCAAACCCGTTAAGACTTGAAACATGACGAGAATTACATGAAGGCTTATGAGTACTTCTTTAGATGCATTTATAAGAATAATGGTGCCATCCGTAAACTGCAAGTGTGATATAATTGTTCCACAACCTCATTTATTGTTCTTCTTTAGATGTATTTATAAGAATAATTTTTCGTACCACAACCTCATTAATTAACTTCGAAAGAACTTCCAATACCAAGAGGAATAGAAACGGAGATAAAGGATAACCTTATTTAATTCCTTTTAAAAAAAATTATTTTGTCAGTTGAAGCTTCGTTAACCAAGATTGAAAACTGAGTAGATGTTATGCACCATTTAATCCAATTAATCCACTTAGAACCAAAGCCATGCTTGTGAAGAATAATGAAAAGTGAATTCTAGTTAACGTTATCGAACGTTTTCTTCATTCAATTTTGCAAAGAATGCCTCGAATACCTTGTTTAAGTCAACTGTCAATGCATTCGTTAGCCACCAATATACCATCCAAGATTTGTTTATCATGAATGAATGCGCCTTGATTTTATGAAATGAGTGAAGGCATCACCACTTTAGTTCTGTTGGCTAACAATTTGGATAAAATCTTGTAAACACCGCCAATAAGACTTAGAGGTTTGAAGTCTTTACATGTAGCAGAATCCTCTTTCTTATGTATAAGTTTTAGAAATACGACGTTGAATCTCCAATCCATTTTCTATTTGGAGTGAAATTCCTTCAAAACCAACATAAGATCATTCTTCAAGATAGTCCAGCATTCTTTGTAATTTCATAGTTATACCATCCGGCCCTAGAGCCTTATTGGTGCCAAAATTATTGATAATGTCGAAAATTTCTTCTTCATCAAAATCTCTTTCGAGCCAGGCCGTATGAAAATCGTCAACTTGAGAAAAAACCACACAACCGAAGCTTAGTGAAATGCAATTCCTAGCTTCAAAAAGAGAGGAGTAGTAATCTCTCAGCTTTCTTTGAATCAATTCCTGGTTGAAAATGTCCACTCCATTCACTTCAAGCTTAGTAATAACATTCTTTTTGTTTTTGGCATTAACAATCTTATGAAAATAGCCTTAACTTTTGTCCACGTAATTGAAACCTTGAACCTTAGCACATTGATATAACATTCTATCTATATCAATTTTCAGTTTTTTAAGATTCAATTCCTTAGCAGTCCTCTCCATCAGCTGGCTATCCTCAAGAGGAGATTATTCTTCCATCATATCTAGTCTGCCAATGTTCTTTTGTAATCTCTTCTCTTCTCTTTTACTACTGCCAAAAGTTGTAGAGCTCCAATTCTTCAAAAAATATTTTAAGTTTGTAACTTTCTAAAAAATACAAAACTCGGTACCCCAACAAAAGACATATTTCCACCATATTTCAATATTTCTGAAAAAATCTTTATGGGTTAACTAATGATTCTCAACCTTGAAGTAAGGTTTACAAAATACCTCATGAAACAACTCCAAAAAAATTGGGTTATGATCGGAAATGGTCTTGATAAGTGTTGTTTGTGTTGCCATGTTAAATTCGCATCAAAAGAGGTGCACAAAAGAAACCTGTCCAATCTGCATAGTAACGGGTTTTCGTGTTTATCACTCCATATATACGCGCTACCATTGAGAGGCATATCCACTAATTCCATATTTGCTATAAAATCATTCAAAAATCCCATGTTCCTTGAATCGCCAGAGAGTCGGGCTGAGGACGTTAAACTAAGAGTTGAATGGGAGTCAACCTATTAGTTTTGTATTTCTATCTTATCTTTTTAGTTTTACTTTTCTTATATTTTCATATCATATTATAGGATTTCCCACATTGATTTTTACATTGGACGAATCAATTTACATTGAGGATAATGTAAATTTTAAGTGTGGGGGAGTGGTTAAGCATTTAGATCTTTAGTTTTCACTTTTGTAGGAACTCTTAAACTTTTTGTACATATTTGCATAAAAACTTCCAACTTTTAGAGATTTTAGAGTCACTTTGTATACTTCTAGCTAAGTTTACATATGGAGTTCTTACCGAAATAACTAAACTTAGAAGTATTAGAGAACAAAATTCTGAGTGCTTAGTTGTTGAGAGGCTAGAGCTGACAAAAATGGACTTAAACAGCCGGTAGAGAATATATTATTAGAGAAGCTGATCATTCATTACCCATATATGAGTGAGACACCAAACCTTCAATTCTTTGTATCTGCCTAAATTATCTATTTAGAGTGTATCATCTGCATAAATTCTGGGTAGAATGATGAGCTACCCAACAATAGTCTCCCGTGGAACGAATTCTTCTTACTATTATACTTAATCCATATTTTCTTAAGTAAGAAAATAAATTTAATTTTGACGTGCTACGACACAGATCTTCCAATTCATAAATTTACTCATTAAACACATTCATAAATTTAATTTTTACCTTCTCCTCATCCGACAAAGAACAAGAACTATCATTAGTAAACACACTATCTGCAGGGTCGTGAAACTTCTTATCAGCAGCCAATGCGTCATATCTAGTCTTGTACTTGCGCAAGATTTCATCAATGATTTCTTTTGACTCTTTTCTGTCATTGTTGTCGATTTCTCCAACTCTACAACATAGTTCAACTTCAACTACCATTTCAGAGGTTGAAAGAATTACCTTATTAGGGTCTATACTAGACTGCTGCAAGTCACCAATACGAACAACAAAATTATCCTCTATAACCGTGAACAAATCTCTGGCCTCAGCTGGATGTGAGTTAGGAATAGTGAGTGCTGCTCCTCGTGCACCTTCTCTCTGAGTCACACCAATTTGACTTTTATTGATCATATTTTCCTCAACATTTTGATTGGTAACTGGTGGTTTACTACGAGTCGCGAGGTCTGCATCTCCTCTTTCACTAGCTCTAGTAAAAGCATTACGGTTTCAACAACCATTGTGCTTAGAAGAATGTATATCTGGCGAGACAGTTTGGATGCCAAGATAATTGAGAACGACATCCCCATTTTTAATCGCTCTTTTATTATCATCAACCATACTATCAGATACTTTAATATGCATATCACTTTGACCTCTTTCACTTCTAATGTTGGTGGGGTCCCCATCTCCTATTCCACCAACTCTAGAAGTAGAAAGATTTTTCATGGTGACATCATTTCCCGAAATGCTGGGATCAACATCTTTAGTGATGAAACGACAAAGATAAAACACATACGAATATTGTAGATTTAAATTGTGTAAACCATGTTTGTTGCCATATCCAACGTCTACCTTATCTGTGCGTGGAAAATAGTGTGTTCCAGAGACTTGTGGTGGTATTGCAACAATTTTCTGTTACTTTGTACTATGATTTTTTTCTTGTCAAACTTCTCTTATTAAAATTCTAGTAACTGCATGGAGTTTTATTGATGAAGCAATTCTTACAACCGATCTTTTTTTTTAGATTACGCACGTCGTCCTATATATTTTGCATCTTTTCAAACTCTAGGATTTTAGTGTTTTCTTCTTAACTTGAACGGTATTTTACTGGTCCCTGTTTTTTTCTGGAAGACCCAAAAAAAGGCGAAACTTTTTATCTCTACGGACATCTCTACTCGAAAATATTTGTGTCGAGGCGACACGAATGGACGGAAAGAATATTTTTTCAATTCTAAAAGAAACTTATTTTAGGTAATGTTTCAATTCAATTGTTTGGAATTGATATGTCCACATGGCTTCTTGATTAGGAATAAAACATAACATGTGATCTGTTTCCAACACGTCATCATAAATATTCCCCTTTATATAAAGAAATATTGATTATTATTTTTATTTTTTTATCTTTTTTATTTTTTATGAACAAATAAATCTCCATTATTTAACTTAAGACAAGGAAATACCCATTACATAACGATGCAAATAAACCATTTTTTCTAATTTGTGACATATTATCAATAGAAAAGGAAGCAACACAAGACTTCCTAATACCTTTGCAAGTATATAAACAATGTGAATATACTTCCTTCTAAGATAAATATATGAACTATTTTTTAAAACAATTAAACAGCAGTGTGCTAGCTGGGATAATGATGCAGATCGAAAGTGTTAAAAATATAATAAATTCTTGCAGCGGAGTAGAATCGAAAAGTAACCGATAAAATAGATAGAAATTGATAGAAGTTAGTTGATCTTCAAAGAGATATCCTAACATTTAGAGGTTTTTCTAGACTTTGTTAATTCACTACGAATAACGACTATAGATATGAGATTAGTATTCAGATTTCGGATAAACCCAACTATGAATAAAAATCAAAATCAACAAACTCAACAAGTTTAATGAAAATAAAATAATTTTAATTAATCAAAAACTCCCCTAATTTTCGTGTTTTGAAGCTCCTTATATAGATAATCCTACTAAACAAACCCTAAACTTATCAAAAACCTAAAAACTTGTTTCCCAAGGTAGTTATACCTCTTAGCAACTTTTCTAACTTATTAAAACTCTTAAAATAAATTTCTAAACTCTTATAAAATTATCTTTAATACTAAATCCGAAAATTAATTATTTTCTACTAAAAATAACATTAATAAAATACAAATAATAAAAATAAAATAATAGATTTATTTTCCATAAATCTCCCTCCATCAGATAGTCATGCAAACTAGGAGATGCACCAACTTGGTAGAAGTTTGGCGCTGGAGAGATGCACAAGCTTCGAGAGATGTGCAAGATTGAAGAGACGCGAAAGCTTGGAGATGCGCAAGGGCTGGAGAGGTCCCAACGTTGAAGAGCAAGGTAGGTAGCAGACATGCTAGGTATGGCACTTGGACTAGCTCAGCATCATGCACAAGGGTTTGGCGATAGGCTAGTCCCAACGTCGTGCATTATCGACATGCTAATCTGTGATAACGTTAATCAAGCGCTGGGACTAGCCTAGTGCCATGCACACATTAGGTTTGGCGTTGGAACTATCCCATCGCCGTTCACATTGATGCATTCCTCTTTTGCGCAAATATTGAATTTTGGCCGAATCACAGCTATTGACACCCGATGCCAAGGAATTCACATAAACAATTATTGCACTTGGCATAAGCTCAAATTGTTCTCTTTCGTTTAATGGATATCCATCTAAGAGAAAGACATTCATTCATGAATAAAAGATTATTATGAATTGCAACGAGCATCGGTACTTCTCTAAAATCTTAGTGAGTTGGCGCACATACACACACGTGCGCGAATGCATGTGCACACCCTCGCACACACACACACACACACACACGTATTTGTATGTATATATATATACTGTATATATAGAAAATATCGAATGTTCAGCCGGGAGAAGCTATAATACTGTGTGTATGTATATATTTGTAGAAAGGCTATGAGATCAACATAGAGGGCCTATATGTATCAATGGAATATGTATTCTCAATTCTCTTGTGGAATGTGAAAAAATTATACATGCTCCATATTTCTGGTACAAGACCAAAAACAAATTTGTAAATTCGATACTTTTAATACGGGATAAAAATAATTTTATCATTTTTTCCTTTGTCAAAAATCCACCGTCTACACAATCAAGTTTACAACAAACTAACATATGAAATACATAACTAAAATGCAGCTCAAACATAAACTATCAATGTATAATAAAATAACAGTAAATCACTCAATCACAATAAAGACTTCGATACCACGTCGACGACCACGAGCTTCTTCATAAACTTCATCGTCGATTTGAGTATCATCTATGGTTGGTTCGATCGTAGTAACAACAACTCCACTTGAACCTTCGCCGATTGCTGACTCCTCTTGACCGCCTTGTGCTAGCTTGGCTTCACAACATTGTTTGATAGTACTTTATTCCACTGGTTGTATAGGTTGGTTTATTCTTCTGTCATCATCGAATATCCATTTAGAATTTTAGTCATCATTTTCTTTAATAATTTCTTACCCTCCTTAACTTATTTTCAATTAAAGTGAAAACAAGTAATTTAATATCATAGTTTGTAACAACTTGAAAAACATATATATTTTGTAGCAACTTGCAAAACATAAAAAAAAAAAATAATCTCTTACCATAGCGTCAACAAACTTCCTGATGTTCTTGCAACAAGTAGGACTCCTTTCTCCTTCGCCTTCTTTTTGCCTTTTCAACACGAGCCTGACTTTCTCTATTTATTACTAGAGGATGAGTAATACCTTGATACTATTCCATGTACCCTTGGCCATGTTCAATTGGGTTATCATCCAACAATATTAACTCACATGCTCAATAAAGTAATCATGCATGTTGTTCTAGTGATCCGTCGTTGGAGTTGGGTCATGTTCGGGATTAAAAAAAAATTCGGTGTTCTTTGTTCCCCTCTCCAACAACCTAAACTTTTCATTTTACACTGTGGGTACCGTTTGGATACAACGAAGTTGTCGAAGTACTCTTCGAGGATTATAAATTGAGTAACCCCCAGGATAAAACAATGGTCTGTAGTAACCAGCGACATGTGATGACTCATGTTGCTATTTTTCATCATCTTCGAAGGAGTATGTGTGAAACTTGACTTTTTGAACATCCACATTATCTAAGTCATCCCTTAACTTTGTCAGCTGTTGATGTTAATACTTTTTCTGCGCGTGCTTGAACAAGTATTTCCATGCCGTCAGCATCCCAAAAACCCAATCATATTTGATTAAGCTAAGTTCAATTCAGGAAAATGGTCGTACATCCACACCTATGCGAACAACGGTATGTGGATTAAGATTTGTAATAAATATAAGGTTTTTCTAGAAAAATTTATGTTTTCGGCTGATAACGATAGAGTTCGACTAGCTACAATGTATTGTTTCGTAGCCAAATATATGTATGTTTCTTACTTAAACCTTGAAAACAAAGATGGGTTTTGCCGAAAGTTACATGAAGTTGAGTGTAAATCCTATAATTTCCGAAGATTTTATCCTATAAGCTTTCCTAAGTTGGTCTAGAAGGAACGAAAGGACCACAGTGGCCCAAGAGTACTCGTTGACCATGTTGAGGTCCTCCAAAAGTCGGAGATAATTGATTTCTACCTTATTTCCAGAAGTGTCGGGAAAGATACGGCTTCCTGGATGATACAACTAGTAAGCAGTCACGGGGTGCTTGATTTTTCCCTCGTACATCACCAACTTTCATTTATCTACTTTATTTTTTCCCCTCCAAATTCATCATTCAAAACTACAAACTTGATTTGTTTTAATTTCTTGTACTCTTTGCTTTTTGCATCATGATTAAAATATTTCGTACCGGGTTCAAAAACTTTGAAAGCACGTTAGAAATCGAACTTTGTCTTATTTCTGTCCCACCCCAACGTATTTGAGCAAACACGTAGTGATCATCCCTAGGAATCGGGTCAACATAGCCTTCTTTAACAGATTTCCTACACACATTTAGGCCCGTGATCCTGGACACATCATCAGGAGTGATTGTTATCTCGCCAAATGGGAGATGCATGGTTTCCATTTCTGGATAATGTCTCTTGGAAAATGTTGATACTGTGGCATGTCATACTGAGTGTCTGTAATATATCGCGGACCATAATATAAATGATTTTACTTTTTCCACCACCTCATCACACTCATTCATCGTATCCCATCCAACATCTTTTTGGCATCTCAAGAGTCGAACCGTATTATTATGATCCTACAAAAGAAACATTACATCATCTATATTAAATAATTTAAAGGGGCATAGGAAATTTCCGATGGAACGGTGAAATGCGTAGAGATCGAAAATAACACCAACGACGAAAACACTTTGCTGGGCCGACACTACACTGAAAGACAAAATCTAGGAGAGCGAATGAGATTAGATACCCAGTAGTCCTAGCAGTAAACGATGGATACTAGGCGCTGTGCGTATCGACCCATACAATGTTGTAGATAATGCGTTAAGTACCCTTCTCGGGGAGGGAGTACGTTTTCAAGAATGAAACTCAAAGGAATTGACGGGGGCTCGCACACCCCTTGTTTGTAGCCAAAAAACACTTTCCCTCCATCACTTGGATGGCCATAAGGTGTGTTACGGAAAGGTAAATACAATATTAGAAGTGGAATGTGCGCAAATATAGCACAAGGCTTTTTTTTATGTTTAGTCTTAGTCGCAGTAGGTTTTTCTTCCTCTTTTTTGTTGTCTTATTTTAAGCCATCTTCTTTATCGTCTTCTCTGTTATTTTGTCCTTATTCTTCAAGGATCAAACGATTTCTCTTTCCCTAAAACCTCCTCAACAGATTCTATTTCATTTTTATTTTCTTTACATTCCTTCATTCTCTTGGTTGTTTACATTTCCTTCTTTATCTTGGTTTTCTTCGTCTCCTTGTAAGGATTCTCCTACTTTTGTACCCTGTTTGATTTCCCATAAATGTATAT
>JAJJMC010003936.1:13165635-13180902 GCA_023531435.1 Papaver californicum | reverse complement strand
GCATGCCTCGGCTTAGGTCCCTAGATGCTCCATGCTTTTGTTATACAGTTGTTGTTTTGAAAATTTATTTTTGCAATGATTTAGAATCAAATTAAAATGTTTTAATTGCATGATTAAAATTATTATCACTTTGAAATTGGAAAATAGTGGAATCCTAGTCTCAGTTTTCTCCCAACTTTATAAAAAATATTTGAGTTTTCATACTTTTAGTTTTAGAAATTAAATTTAAAATCAATCTTCACAAGTCTGAGTAACGAATCTTTATTTACCACTTTAAAATTACATCAGTATCTTTCTTTGTATTACAGGTTTTGGATCTAAAAGAAATTATAGCCAAAGATTATATTGATTGATTAAAGACTTGAAGTCAAATATAAATCGAAAAGAACGGAAAAACAAGACAAATTTATTTTATTTTTTTTAGTTAATTTTAATTTTATTTAATTTTTAGGGTTTTATTTATTTTTATTTTTAGAAAATTGTATTAGGAAATCTTTTATAATTTTTGTAATTTTTCTTTTATTTTTGGACATTTTTTTTGGAATTTGGACATTATTTTTTGTAATCCCTACGGAAGGGTAATTAAATATAAACTGCACAGGGAAGGATGAAAATTACGATATTTTCTCTTCCCCTCGGGTTCGTACACTAACATAGGAGTCGGTGGTATGAGTCGACTTCAACGGTTCATCGCCCGTCTGGAATGGGAGGTAAGACTCTAACCACCCACGAATCCCCTGTCAGTGGGTTTTATGGACTCATTTGTAATGCATATATGCTGAGGACCTGAATACGGATTTACTTTTCTAGTAAAGGGCAAGGACTGGCCATACAAGATAAGGACTCGGATTTCATCACCGTTTCCTTCTTGCCCGCTTCAGGAACACGTTACCATACGCGAACCTAAGCCTTAAAATTTGACTAGAAAGAGACCGATAGGGTAAAGAGCTTATTGGAAAATCATTCAAAATGACTGTATTGGTTACTCTGTTAGCCTAACTCAAAGTTCAGGAAGATTATTTTAAGTAGATTCGAGCCGTCTTGTAACCCAAGGAAACATTGCCAAAAAGCCAGGGTTATCAAAGCTCCTTAGAGCTTATCCTGTTTCTATTCGACTTAATTCAATTCAGATCGTTCTAAGAAATTGCTAAAACTATAACTAGTTTCCTTTTGGAAGAATAAAAGCTGGTCTAGAAACAATCTAAGTGGAGCCACCATTTTTTTTTTGTTTGCTAGATTCAGTAGGTTTGATTTGTTTGAGTCGGCCTTGTTTGGGTATGTTTAGAACCCCGTTCACAGTAGGATTTATTTTCTTAGATTTTTTGTAAATATATTAGGAAGTTTTGTCAGAGAATGTCGAACTAGTATTATAAGGACCAATACAATGAATATCCGACTGAATTTTAAAATAGACATTATCCTTACTATCAACATGGTGTGGATAGTAGTCGGGACCACCATAAACCTTTTGGGGGTTATTGCTCATACCAGGGTGATCCCAATTACTATTTATATACACACCCGTCATATGAACATGAAAATGAGCAAAATTCGAGTTCTTCGTCTTGGAGGGATGCCCTAAAGAATGTGCGATCTAATCCTTATAATGAACTTATTATGACTCTAGAAGAATCATTGAAACAGCTGCGATCTAGTACTCATCATGAACCTATTATGCCTCTAGAAGAATCACTCAAGAATTTATCTGAGATGACACATAGGTTTGAATTAAGTGTGAGAGGGACAAATAGTAGTCCAACTCTTTCTTTAGAAGAATCACACGAGCAGTTGCGATCTAGTACTCCTTATGATCCATGTGTTTTGCTAGAGGATTCCATCAAGGAGTTGACTGAGAATACAAATAGGTTCGTATTAAATGTTAGTGAAACTCTTGCAAAGAATAATATTGCTCAAAATGATCTTAATTTCCAATATAGTGCTACCCTTGATAATTATTCACCTAGTCAAGAGGAAAAGGATAGAATTGGTAACACTACTTATTTAGACGAGGTTCAAACATCTTCATATTATTATGATGATGAGGATAGTAGTGGCGAAGAACTTGAAATATACAGGCAGAGTGGTCAGGAAATTGTCACTCCAATGGTGCTTCATGATGATAGTGTTATTTTTGGTTCAAATCCAAATAATTTTAATGATTATTCACCTATTCAAAAGGAAAAGGATTTGACTAGAGATACAACTGTTTTAGACGATGTAGAATTTTCTTGTTTTGAAGCCGATAATGGTTTAGAGGAACGAGTTTATCCTGAGACTGTTTTAAAGTCCAGCGATTTAGAAACAATAGTCTTAGGTAACAAAGATAGACCTGTAGAGATTTTAAATATGAATGAGGATGCACCACCTGATTATAACCTAGAAGAAGCAATTGTCATTTTCAGAAATCTGACGATCTAGAAATTAGGGAAATTGTGATTAGTCTATCTAGAGACACTGAAAACTCTAAGTTTAGGTGTGACTATCATTCTCCTGTGCTTTGCCTTTGACTCTTAGAAAGGTCCCTAACTTGGGACTTGACATTTGCATACCTACTATTTTTTAAGATCATCTTAGAACTATATTCTCTGAGCCTTTTGATGTCCAGAAAGAAATTCAGTTGTTAGAAACACATCCTCTGGTCGATGTTGTTTACCTAGGAAATAATACCAAGATTGACTTTGTTTTCTCACCAAAATATTTTCTTCCCTATGTGGGAACGTATGAATTTCAAATGTGTCAGTTATTAAGTTTTGAGACTAATTCTAATTACTTTAGGAAATTAGAATCGACACATTTGTTTAAGATTGACCACCTTCATAGTAGTCAACTGTGTGAGTCAAATCTGATTGACTTTGAGGATCCACAATTATTTCAGGTTATTATTATGTGCTACTAAGTTTTTGGTTGAGTTTTTCCAGACTCTACAATCTGATCTTGTTGATCCTGTCTACGAGGAAATCCAGCCCATGAAAATATTTTATCTAGACCCTTTTATAGAGCCTGAACCTGAACCACAACTAGATGTAGTTGTCTTAAATAGAAAACTAGATATGGGTGTGCTCGGTTTGATCATTTTCTTGGCCTGTTGCATTTTCCTTTATTTGTGATAACACTATTTGATTCAGATGACCCACAATTGTTCCGGCTATTGCTATATGATTCTATAAGGTGACTAATTCTTTCTTAGTCTGGATGAAGACTTTAAACTTAGCACTTCTTGGGAGGTAACCCACGCTCATGCGACACGGTAATATCTTTCCTTAACTCCTTTCCTTCGATTGGTAATAGTTTCTCCTTTTTCATGCTTTTAATCATTCATCTTTAGAACATTGAGGACAATGTTAGATTTAAGTTTGGGGGTAAGGGAGAAACTTTTAAGTTGAAATATGAAACTCCAAATTCTAGAAACTTGTGAACAATTCAGGATGACACTAACCATTCTAGGTAGATGAAAACTTAGCTCTTTTTCTATAGGAATTGGTGTGCCCAGTCAAATGGTCTATTCATAAAAGGACAGCGCTCAGGTGTTAGAAATAACATGATAGTCGTCACCATATCTCGGAGTTTATCTTGACCATATCACCTTCTGTTTTTATTTTTGCAATTTTGTGTTTCTCTAAGTGATTTGGTCGGGCACAAGTATCGAATTGTTATCGCCGCCAGGATGGAGTAGAGTGTTTGAGATTATTTAGACTATTATTCTTTAAGAAAAAGTAAAAAAATAAAAATAAATAAAATAAAAAAAGAAAATAATAATAATAATAAATCGAGTATTGTCACTTTGATAGCAATATGTGTGTGTTCTCCCTGTCTCTGTCGCCTAAGCAAGCGTGGAACGCAGGATCCACGAGAACTATCATGTAAGATGCTGATGAGGAGCATGCGCTTGGATTCATTTGATCCAATCATGTTTTCAGTATATTTAATAATAAATAATTGTTTAATTTTCAATAAATCGACCGCTGGGACCCTTGTATATACCAGCTGAGTCGATATTAATATAAGGAGTAAGACCAGTGGGAGTGTATTTCAGTCTATTAGGATTCATCCTTGCACTGACCTTCAGACAGATACGGGAAACATCGTTCACCTTAGTCAACATGCGCAAACTTCATCATTTCCATATCCATCTTTTAAATCTTTTCATGTGATTGAACTTTGATGGATTTTGATTATCGCGGTGAACGACTATCTAAGTAGAGTTTTGAATTCTTGTATGAATTTTAGTACGCTGAGTGCAAACTCGTGTACAACAATTGGACTCATATAGGGTAATGATCCCCATAGCCGAAGAATTTAGTATGCCAACGAAATAGTTTTTTTAGTGTTTACCCTCAATCGTTCACGGGTAACTAGGGTTTAGAGTAGGGCTACACATACTCGACCCGCACCCGCCAGTTTTGACCCGACCCGCCGAGAAATGGATCGGGTGTGGGTGACAATTTCCTTTACCCGCCTTCTGGCGGGTCGGGTGCGGGTGACACCTTCTCTCACCCGACCCACCCGCCTAACCCGCCAGAAAATCCCTTGTTTGCTGGCCCTTGGATTAGATAGGGTTGTTTCATCTTGGCCGTTGATTTGATACGAAAAGAAAGTCTCCCCTGTTCTGTTTTCTCCCGTTCTGTTCTGTTACTTCTGTGTCTCTCTGAATCTCTGCTGGTTTCTCTCTCGAGT
Organism: Papaver californicum; assembly: GCA_023531435.1. Classification (NCBI taxonomy): domain Eukaryota; kingdom Viridiplantae; phylum Streptophyta; class Magnoliopsida; order Ranunculales; family Papaveraceae; genus Papaver; species Papaver californicum. The sequence goes on along the minus strand of JAJJMC010003936.1, from coordinate 13,176,228 downwards.
CTCGAACTTCAATACCTAAGCGGAGCCTCTCTTCTCTTCTTCCGTTCGAATATCAGGATTCAGGAAGTAAAACCCTTCAACATTTCTAGTCTATTAGGAAGGTAAACCACTAAACTCTTAATTTTTGAACATAAATTCTTCTACCGTTTTGAATTTGGGGTTTCAATTTTGGGTTTTTATTTTCATTAACTGCTCATTACAGTTGGGGTTTAGTGTGGTTTAGTGGGGTTTTGATCAATTTTGGGTTTTTATCAGGAAGGTAAGCTATTTTGGATTCTGCTCATTATAGGGAAAGCTATTTTGGTGTTAACTTCTCATTACAGTTGGGGTTTAATATGGTTTAGTGGGGTTTTGATCAATTTGGGGTCTTTATCAGGAAGGTAAACTATTTTGGATTCTGCTCATTCTTAGGCAAGCTATTTTGGTGTTAACTGTTAAGTTAACACTGATTCTGTAACTTCTGTTCATACAACTGTTTATGGGTTTTGATATTTCTAATGTTAGATCACTTGTATGCACTAATGTTAAGTGTTAACTGATTCTGTTCATACAACTGTTTATGAGTTTCTAATTAAGAGTGTTTGTTCTTGAATCTTAAGTTGTTTACAGTTTTTTGCTGTTAGTCCAGGATCTAGTAAACATTCCCAATTGAAGAATCAAGAGTATTAGTGTGCGGCCTTATATGAATATGCACCATTAGGTTCAAAAAACTGACACTGGCTCCGTATATGATCCCTTGATTTAGGTAAGAGTCTAGGCTTGGTTTTGGTTGCTAGGATCGTTGTCTGAGCTAATGTGGACATGCTGTAGCCTGTAGGTGTGAATAACTATTTGTAAAAAGGGGTGCAAATGGGGTTTTGTGTGTCTATTTAACTTGTCAGGGATTAAGAACTTATGATGGGTGCTTGACAAGTGGATGCCATGGCTTAAGAACTTATCTCATGGTTTCTATGTTCATGGTCTATTTTGCTATGTATATATGGTCCTGGACCCCTGGTGTATGGTTAGTCAACCCTTGTTGTGAATTACCTGTACCATCAATACCTGATACACATATTGTTGATTAACCTTGGTTTACTCTTTGCATCCCCATTGTGGCAGTCTGGCAGACATGGAATCTAACAAGTAACAATTAAAATGATGTATTTCCATTCTTTGCACATATCAATGACCCAACGGCAGTGATTATCTTTATCCTACCCAATGGGCATCAATATATCCTCCCACTTGCAGTCATATCAATGACCCAACTGAATTCTGAGCAGTCAATGACCCAACTGAATTCTGAGCAGTTGATGAAAATTTAGTATGCATCAATGACCAAATAGTACAAATACAATTCAATAACGAAAATTTTGTGCACAGGTTGTCAGTCAATTCTGTCTTCTCTATAGCAAAGTCGAGCTTCCTGCCAACGGGGCTTATGGATATAACCATATTAACCTTTGATGTGCTTTTTAGTTGCAGCATCTAGATGCAACACGCTTATTTCTAAGATATATCATAAGTATGTTACAGGAATCATATAAAGAACTGTCGTACACCCGCTTTCGAGTTTGTACTTATGCATCTCTAAGTTGCACCAGGCAGTGAAGTAACTAGAATTTAATGTATGAACACGAAAAAGGTATCCAGGTCATGTGGAATGTAATAACATGCTCACGCTGCATATGTATCGTGCGAAACAGTAATAGTGTAACCTAGTTATAGCTGCCGACAACGTATATTGCTAGCTATTTGTCTGATATTTTTCTGTTTGGATGGATGAGTTCACCCTCATTTAGTTCTACTTCTGACTTGTTTTTTTTTTGTAGGTTACCTCTTACCACCATGGTTGAAATCTCAGAAGATGATTCTTGTTCAAATCTTCCAGTTATACATGGAATTCCATCGCAATCGCAAATGGGACCTCCACCTCAACGTCCACCGAATTCCATAGAAGGGACAGGGAGTACAGCTAGGTCATCTGCGACACCATCTTCTCAAACTTCATCATCTTGTGCAGTAAGCAACAGTTTAAATAAGAAGCCTAAAGTTAGTGCAAAAAAAACTTGGGTACGGGGTCACTTTGATATTATAGAAGATGGTGCTAGAGCAAAGTGTAAGCACTATCCAAAGGGTCTAGGTAGTTACAAGATTGGTGGTAAAACACATGGGACTACCAATCTTTCTCATCATTTAGAGAAGTGTATTGACTATAAGAAATCAGTTAATAAGGAGCAGGGACAACAAACACTTGGTTTTCAGCCGTGCAAGCCGGGAGAGGAACCACAGTTGGCGGGGGTCACTTTTTCTCAAGAAGGATGTAGGAGGCGCTGATTAGGTTTATTATTACAGATGAAATGGCTTTTAGAATTGTTGAAGGCGAAGGTTTTAGGGCTTTTTGTAAGTATCTTGAGACGAGATTTAAGATTCCAGGTCATATGACAGTGTATCGTGATATCTGCACGTTGTTTTTGAATGAAAATGCTAAATTGACAAGCTATTTCAAGACAAATAAGACAAGGGTATGTCTTACTACTGATACTTGGACATCGATGCAGAACTACAATTACATGGTTGTAACGACCCATTTTATTGATCGGCAATGAAAGCTGCATAAAAGAATCATCTGTTTTTGTTTGATTGAGAGTCATGAAGGTAAAAAAATTGGTAAGGCTTTAGAGAAATGTTTGCTGGAGTGGGGGCTTGAGAGGGTGTTCACTGTCACTCTTGATAATGCATCTGCTAATAAATCTGCTATTGAGTATTTGAGTAAAAGAGTTGTTAGTTGGGGTTTTTCATTACTTGGAGATAAATTTTTGCATGTTAGATGTGCGGCTCACATACTTTCTCTTGTCATTAAATATGGTTTGAAAAAGTATCATACGTTGATTTTCAGAATCAGGGCAGTGGTAAAGTATGTCACGAAATCTCCCACAAGATTGAAGAAGTTTATGGATGCTGCTGAGATGGCAAGGATAGATTGTAAAAATGGTTTAATTTTAGATGTGAAAACGCGGTGGAATTCTACTTATTTGATGTTGGTTGCTACAAAGAGGTATGAAAAAGCTTTTGAAAAGGCTACATGAGTCAGATAAGGCATTCCGTGAGAAGTTTTGTTATGATATTCCAGTACCATCTTTTGTTATGGGTGATGGTGATGACAATGTTGATCTGGATGCTGATTTTGATTTAGATTCTGACGATGAAGAAGAAGAAGTCGATACTCCAGAAGAAGAAGTAGATGTTGCTCTTAGAAAATCCAAGAAGAAGAAAAGACCTCCAGTGCATGCTCTTGAAAGATATGATTGGTGCAATGCCAGAGTTCTGATTCATTTTCTAAAGGTATTTTACGAATCAACTGTTATTTTTTTAGCTTCTACATATGTTACTTCCCACTCATTCTTATTGGAACTCGGTACTGTTCGTCAAGAATTAGACGATTGGAAAAATAGATATGAGGATCCTTTCTTAAGTCACATGGGCGATGTAATGTTGCTCAAGTACAACAAGTGTTGGGGAGAATATGAAAAAATGAATTCGCTGATGTGTATTGCTGTACTTTTGGATCCACGAGAGAAAGAACAAGGATTGTATGTGACTGTTGAAGATTTAGTTTTGCATTACGACCCTGTGACAAAACAAAGAAGGGTAAAAGCTTGGGTTGATCAATTTAAAAAGGATTTTGATGAACTGTTCGCAGCTTATAAATTAGAATATACAAATGTTGAAAGTGTGATATCTTCATCCGAGTCTGTAGGTAACACTAGTTCTACTTCTACTCAAGGTTCTTCTGCTTCTAGCAAGGCTAAGTATATGGAAGGAAGAAACAAACACAAAAGCCAATTAAGTACTATGGAGGATCATAGGAGATCTGAGGTGGAAAGATACTTGGCTGAGCCTATCTACTCTCCAACCAATGAGGATTCTTCTTTTGATATATTACTTTAGTGGAAGATCAACTCTGCGAGGTTTGACATTTTTCCTCTCATAGCCAAAGATATATTTGCTATACCTGTTTCTTCTGTTGCTTCTGAATCAACTTTTAATACCGGAATTTTGGATCATTTTCGAAGTTCCTTAAAGCCTAGAACACTTGAGGCATTAATTTTATTGCAAAATTGGTTACGTACACCAATTGACAAAGATTCTTCTAGCCTTGGAGTCGAGGAGGAGGAGGTTGATGTTCTTGATCGGGTATAATTTGTACTTCATGGTTCTTAACTTCTTATACTATTATTACTATTGGTATTTTTAATTATTTTCATTCTAATTGTTCACTTCTTTTGTTGCAGAGCCATTTGGTAACCTTGCTGCTTCTTCCATCATCATAGATGATGATTGATTCCTATTCGGTGACCTGGCTGGCGCTGCTACTAAGATGACCTTGTTGCTAGTTGGGAAATGTCGTAGAATTGCAGTTCTTGAACTTAGATGATTTCGATTTCGGTTGCAATCTAAGAATATTAAAACTTTAATTTTATTGTATAATTTTGAATGTTGGTACTTAGATTTTAAGATGATCGAAAGTTGGTTAAAATGGCTTATCAGGTGGCGCGCGTGAGGATAAAAAAACAGCCAAGTCATGGAATTTTTTTTCCATTGAATCTAGGCGGGTGACCCGCACCTGACCGCCGAAATGGCGGGTCAGACCCGACCCAACCCGTCCTACGGCGGGTTGGGTGCGGGTGAATATTTCAGTCACCCGCCAACTGGTGGGTCGGGTGCGGGTGGGGCCAAACCCGACCTACCCGAACCTATGTGCATCCCTAGTTTGGAGTACAGTTTTTTGGGTATACCTTTTGTAAACCCTCACGAGACTAAAACTCGTCCGATAGGAACACCTATGGGATTAAAGGCTTGTTGTACACGCTAAGTGCAATCACAATGCCTGGGAAAGTGAGTTAGGATTGTTATTTTATTTTTAGATTATATTTGCTCGAGGACTAGCAAATAATAAGTTTGGGGGTATTTGATAGACATATTTTTGTGTCTAATTTGTTCATAATTCTCGGTATTATTAGTGCTCGATTTTATACTTATTATGTGATTTTATGTGGTTGTAGCTATTTTTGAGAAATAAACATTTGTAGAAAACTTGGCTTAAAAAGTGATAAAAACACCCCGAGAAAAATTACTAAAGGCACCGGAAAATTGATAAAGGCACCCCAGGAGTTCTGATAAAGGAACATGTGTTTCGGATATGGGCACCTCTCCTTTTTTGGTTCGAAATTGAAAATGGCGGGAACAACTCTTTTACGCAAAAAAGTTATCTGATTGATCTAAAACCTATTAAGGGATTTGGAAGTTGATTTCGACTTACCTAAGTTAAGAAGTAACCAAATCAGGTAAAACACGTCAATTCTGAGTGTAACAGCACGAGAAAACAGGCTGAAATTCCATCTGCATCCGGAAAAAGTTTCACCCTGATTTTGGATAAACACGATTCCGAGTTTGATTTGGATTGTGTTTTGAGTCCTTATCGACTTGGGAGGACTAGTTAGGGTTTCATACACCTATATAAGCAAAACAGAATGAAAAATAAAGGCATACAAGGAGAAAGGGGGTCTCAGACGAAAATTGGAAAGAAGAATTCTTTTAGAGATTCCTTGCTCCTGTGGTGTAGAAAAAGGTTGCATCAAGTCACAAAAGAGGTTAGGAAGGTTGGGTCGAGCTCAGAAAGCTAAACAGAGCAAAGAAATCAATTCATGAAAATTCTCTGCTGCTGCTGCTGAAGAACACGAAGAACATAAGATTAGGCGACGATTTCTTCAACCACCTTGTCACGGTTCCTTCATCCACTTTGCAACTTTTATCTTTAGTCTGCAACGTTTATCCTGAACTTGAACTATAACAATTAATCTGTAACGCCCGAAAAACGTTACAGATTTCCTGTTTTATTATTTTTAGTTTCTTTTCTTCTTCTCAAGCATTTTTGAGCCATGTACCCATATTTTGAGAGTGTTTTGAGCATGATGAGCAAAACCCCACCAATGGGACAATGGGGGAAGCCATGTTTCATGAATGAATGGTAACTATTTTTGATTCTTAATGACTTTTGCATTGATTTTAGTTGATTTATGATTTTTCTTAATTAGTTGTGGTTTTGTTTGATGGTATATGTTGGGACTTAAAATATTTTGATGTGCCATGCTTGTGATTTACAATTCATGTTTTAGAAATCTAGTTTTGGCAAAGAAACATAGTCAATAAAAGAGCTATAAGTGTTAAAGAATCATCGTAGAAATCATTCAGAAGTGATTTTGGTGGAATCCTGAGCTCTAGTTCTTCCTAATATTGTTAAAGCCTTTTACTTATTTTTCTAGCGTAATTCAGAATTAGGTCTCAAAAGAAACTTCACAAGTCTCAGCGAACGAACTATTTTTACCACTTATCTGAAACGATCAGCCGAGCAATCAACTAAAGATACTTTACAAAGAACTCAACTTCACCATATTGAGTGTGCACATGTGCTATTTATATGCTCGATCAAACACCACTGAAGGAAAAACATCAGAAGCCTATAAATTTACCATCAAGATAAATGGACTTAATAGCAATCATTTTTCCTGACATTTACGAACTGACCTGTAGATATTTTGATTTTGATTATGATTAATCAACTGTTTGTTGTTTGTCTTTTTGAAGGATAAATGATGGATGGTTGAATAACAGGGAAAAAGTTGAGATCAATTTTTAGGGAGCTGTTAAAACTCTTAATTTAGAATACAAACAATTTCCTTGGCCTATAGAAAAATGCGGTCTTGGATAGACCATAAAATGCCGGGTTGCAAATTTAGGTTTTCTATCCTTTCTTGGTTATTGAGTTGCTGAGCACCTCATAGCATTTAACACGCTAAAGATAGTAAATGTCATATATTATATTCCCTTCGTCCTATTTAGATAAGGTGTATGGTATTTTACAAGCGGCATACTGGATGAAAGTTTTCATATTTTTCTTCACAATGTGCATTTTGTACAAAACATACGAAGTAATAAATACTCCAAAAAATTCTCATTCATCGTTTCAAGGTGGTAAGTGTTACGCCAAAAATCTCAAAAACTCAATAGATTTTTCTGGAATCCAAAATAATATAAGGCGTCAATAGTAATGACTTTTACACCACCAAAGTGATACACGTTCTTACAGAGCCTTCTATCATATTATTCGAACCCCTACTCATATTTTACATTTCTCAAAACCCCCACTAACTTATAAAAAATTTAAAAATTTGTGTTTGTTGTTCCGTTTTCTTTGAGATAGATGTCTCAATCGTCTATTTAATGTTGGATAGATTACTTCTCGAATTCACATCCTTTGGCAAAGATAGAGGAGAGAAAATGATAAATTCATTAACAAAAACATTTTAGTAACCGTGAGCCATTCTAGAAACAGAAAGTTCGTGGCTTATACTTGGAATCCAATTATTTACATAGATCACTTCTGGAGTCTATTTTTATGCACTACTGTTGGAAACCCATAATATTTGCATTACTTCAGGAAACCACAAATTACATGTTTGACTGCTTTTGGAGTCGACAACGTCTCATGGATTGCTTCTGGAATCCATTATTTACGAGCAAGTAATTTAAAACAAAATGAAAATAAAGGCGCACAAAAAATACACATACATATGGTACCAACATCATATCAATAAACCTCCATTTTCGTCACCTATAGGGTCGACGAAATATCAATTTATAAATGTGCACATGGAAATATTATTTATGGAAAAAATTGCCTCAATATCAGTAACAGGTTACTTCAGGAACTACTGATATAGATCGACTAACAGCTAGTCACAGGTCACTTCTGGGACTGATCAACTAACGGTGCACACATTTTGAGTCCACATAATGCCACAAAATATTCCAACTTCTGGTGGAATAACATCAAAAAATTTCTGGAGATTATTACAGCTGTGAAAATCAAATTTATGCTATCCATCAGGGATGCAATAATTTCTCGCTCTCCCGGTATTGAAACCGTTAGTACCATAATAAAGAAATTAGGCAAATATTATTATTAAAGTTTGGAGAGTCACGACTCTCACCTTTACCATACATATATATTCTGCTAATATATATGCATTAATTGGTATAAGGTTTAATTTAATGGTATAAGCTGAAACCATAATCCGTTGTGATATCCTGAGCACAACAAAAAAATTATATAGGTAAGTACAAAGATAAAATCATAATTAATGGAAACACAGTAAAAAAGATTAGAGAAGAAATATAATAATTTTTGTCGGTTGACTCCGTTTTTCACTAATCGATTAAAAAAAATCGACCGTAATAGCAGCTTAACTATCTCGAACTTTTCGTATTAATAACGTATACATTATCATTTCAGCTTGCCGGTACCCGTTTTACTAAGTCACGCCTATTGTATATTTCTTGTTAATATGGAAGTGTGCTATATGAGATAATAAGTCTCTTATCAAGTTTATATGGCTATGCAGTACTTGTTGATAAACTAAAACATACGAAACTACCAAGAATTGAGGCACAAAAGTTAAAAGGGAAATAAAAGACTTTTTATTTACTCTCTGTTTTTGTTTCTTAATTACATCCATTCAACAAACTGACTCATTCCGTATTATATAAGAGTTTGCATGGTGTTACATATTCTTATAGTGACAAATATTACAAACGTGTCAAAAACCTTAGAGGTCAAGTAATACAAACTGACCCTTATCCCATGAGATAAGGTTATAAAATGGTTTTGTGGGTCAGTCACTAACCAGAATATTTTACTCCCTTCGTTTCTAAATGATAGCTTTGTTTGATTTAGCATAAAAATTAAAAAAATAAATCATTTCAATTATATTTCATATTATTTTACTAATTTATTTTTTTTAGATGGTCATCTCCATTAGATATTTGATAAAAAAAAGGAGAAATAAGTGGTCCCTCCATAGGCAAATTAGTAAACTAATAATATATGACATTCCTTAAATAGAAACAAGCCTATCTTTTTGATATACCCATTTATAAAAACCTTGCCTATCTTTTAGAAACAGAGAGACTATAGCAGGTTATTGTAACTTCAACATCAATAGGCAAATTAGTAAACTAATAATATATGACAATGCATTTTGTGTGTGATGTGTAGCAAGTTATTGTAACTTCAACATCAAATAGTCAAGTGATATATGAGTAAAACTATTTATTAAATACAAACTCTATTTTTTTTTTTAACATCATACAAAAACTAAAACCCAAACGAGGAAAAAGAGGTTTCAAGGGACTGAATGTCATGGCTAATAACAACAGGTACCACCAATTTTTTCTTTCAAAAAAGATAAAGTAATCTGGATAATTTAAGTGCTCAGAATTTTATTGAAACTGCATAATACTTTAACATCTTTAACCTCAGTACATCTAACTTCCACGTGAACAACCATGGATATTTAGAAATGTTGCATTTTATAAAATGCCTCTACAATATAATATTGAGGCATTTTTTCATTTTCCCTATCCCAGGGATTAAATCATGTTAATAGCGTGTATTGTTAATTCCATGTTAACGGTGTTATTGGTCTGTAAATACTTTACACCTCCAGATGCAGACCTGAGACCTCTTTAGTATGGAAAAACCCCATTGGTGTGCACCATTAACAATGCACGGCAATTCGCCGATCAAATAACAGAAAAGCTAATGTACTGGTTCAACAGTTCTTTTGGTACTCCCATTTACGTAGTTTCATTCAGTTTCTGTTGAAGAAGTTGAACCAACTGACTTCCTTGTTAGAATAGAGTGATGGTTGAGACTTAATCTCCAATACTGCGTGATTGAACTATCGGTATTTACGAAGTAATGGCCGAAATGATCTGATCCCATGCACCCACAAGTCCAAATTATTTTTCTATTGTTGTTCTCTATATCAACAACGCAGATACAAATTCCCATAAGTTATCCGTCTAGATTTTTTTCTTTTGATATTTGTGCTTCATTTTATTTTTGCAGCCCCTTTATCCCTACAGTATAATTCATTGCGTAAGCTGTCTCCACTGGGAAGTTAGATATGCTACTGAATGAAGAAGCCTCGGGTTACAAAGAGGAAAGTAAAGTAAAACTGAGTTACAATGAAAATTCTTATATATCATTTGATTAATAAATATTGATGTTACAAGAACATGCAACACACATCACACACGAATTCAAATGTGTATGGGTTGAATAATTACATTTATTTAACAAGCAAAATATTAATAAAATTTTAACTTTGAACTGTTTGATGAGGCTCTTCTATTGAATTCATCTCCTCCGAACCAATCTTCTAGGATGAAGATCTAAACTTTATCCATGTAACTTTGGAATACCTGAGGGTTGATTTTATCAGTTTTAGCATTGTATCCCTCCCTGTGGCAGAAATCTTCACAAGCAGGTGGGCAATTCTCATTTCCGAATTTTTCGCTATAACCCCTCTTGCATTGGGGTAAACAAATATCGTTGTAACAATGATCGTAATCTGGCCCTGCCTCAACCACAATAGTCATTACCACTGCCACAAACATCACAATAACAATCATTTTTCCTGACATTTTTCGAACTGATCTGTAGATATTTTGATTTTGATTATGATTAATCAACTGTTTGTTGTT
>JAJJMC010003936.1:13101272-13150635 GCA_023531435.1 Papaver californicum | reverse complement strand
AAGGATAAATGATGGATTGTTGAATAACATGGAAGAAGTTGAGATCAATTTATAGGGAGCTGTTAAAACTCTTAATTTAGAATACAAACAGTTTCCTTGGCCTATAGAAAAATGCGGTCTTGGATAGACCATAGAATGACGGTTGCAAATTTAGGTTTTCTATCCTTTTCTTGGTTATTGAGTTGTTGAGCACTTTATAGCAATTAACACGCTAAAAATAGTAAATGTCATATATTATACTCCCTCCGTCCTATTTAGTTGAGGTTTATGATATTTTACAAGGGGCATATTGGATGAAGGTTTTTATATTTTCTTCTAAAATTTCCTAATTTATTCTTATCTCAATATCATACACCAACTTAGGAAATAGTGTCAACTCAAAATTCTAAGTACAAATACTGGAACTAAAAACTAGGAACAATAGGATATATAATTAATAGCATTTTTGAGAATTTTTTAGTCTCTTTTTTTCTTAATTTATATGAAAACACCTTTTCCATCATCTAAACAAGGACGGAGTAGGACTCTATAACAAGGATTAAATATTTATCTGAGAAGAAAGTTCAAGGAGAATCCGACTTAGGTCAATATGAGAGACTAACCAAAATTCTTAAAACCTTTATAACTACTGTTATTCTCTACAGGACTTCACTTCAAAATCTAACTTTATTCTATGTTTATTATCGTCACGGCGTCACCATTAAAACTTATGTGCTTCAAAAAAAGAAAAATCAAAGTGATGAACAACGGTAACATCTTTGATACGAAGATGTAATGTTATCCTCTATAATTTCCATGGTCTTTTGATAGGCCCTCTTAATCCTTATGTTGCAGGATTATCAATGGATGCAGTTTGCAACTCCATATGGAGTTTGTAAATAATTTACATCTCCAGCTATGTAGATGGAGGTAAAATCGTTTTATTCCCTGGACATTAGACTTGGTAATTTACTGATAAAATCAAAAAGCTACTGCAAGTGGCTCTTTCACTGCATAATTATCAACAAATGCACGGTTTACATAAAAATATGTTAAACAAATTTGCAACTGTAATTTTCATTGAAATGCAATTTACATGTTTCATATCTGTTTCTTCAAACTAAGCCCTAGATCATATGAACTCGATTCAGTCAACTTTACGGTTTCCACAGATTTTAGCTAGAACACGAGCAGTCAGAATTGTTTGGAATCAACAAATTAACGAAATACAATTTTTCTAACATTAGTCACAATCTATCTTTTGGCAGCATTGCCAATTGCCATGTGTACATAGAGTTTTCAATTTAAAACCTTTTTCACCACTTTAATTTTCTCTGGGAGGAAATGTCATGATAACTTCATATATCTTGTTTTCAGAAAAGCAAAAATGGCTACCCTCTGAAACTTGCTGTAGAATTTATAAATCTTTGTGCAGCATCTCCACTAAGTTCATCGAAGACCTGAAAGTAATTGAGGTTGCACGTCTAATTATATGTATTTAACAAACGGAAAAGGCTCATGAGAGAGAGCTATATAAGAAAAGGAAATTGGAGAACAATGAGAGCACAATAAGCACACTTACAAGTTTTTTGTGAATGGTTTGGAAAGCCTTGCAGAATTTCTCAGCAGATTCTGGACCAACCTAGCAAAAAAAAAAAAAAACAGAAGAAGAAATCATCTTCGCAATATCATACTATACTACTTTTTTTTACTGAAGCTTTCTTGACTTTTATCTGCAATATGTACTTCACCTAGACCAATAAATTATGAATAATAAGCTTGGAGAAATTTCCACTTTAATTAGCAAAAAAGGGGGAGAAGAACTATTTGAATGGTGAACATTAATTAATAATTCACTGAAACTCGTACTGATGCAAAATAAAGCACCGGATCCATCCCAAATAAGCGCTTGAAAATCAAGAAATTTTGATGTAAACATAGCAGAAAAATTAGAAATATTGTAACCTTTTTGATCAGAATAGGGGTTGGAAGCAGAATTCTGTGGTCCACCTCAATCATCTATTCCAAACTTTTCTGTGTTTTTTTCTTTGTAAGAACTTATCACAGTTTTAGTTATCAAACTTTTTTGTGGGTTGAGAGGGGGTGTAAATATGTGAAGGTACTTCAACCCGGGGAAGAGCAACAAAAATTGTGTATAACATATGGTAAGGAGCGTTCCATTGAATCAGTTTACAAGATTCACTTGATACCAATCAGTCTTTTCCATTCTACTCTCTGAAGGCATATGACTGTGTAGATTTGCTAAAACAGCCTACTGATGCTCATAAAAGTTTTGAAAGATGGTTAATTTCAAAATAAGAAACACACTACCTTCTTCTCTGCTGCCAATTTTAATTTCTCCCAAAACGGATCTGTTAGAAGAAGAGAATCACAGAATCAGTATAAACTTATTTCTACAAGAAGATTAGGTGCTATAGTGGCTCTATACATTGCAGCCCCATAAATGTAATCATACACAACAATAGACCTTTGAAATATTTTCATAACAAAGTTAGCATTTGTATATAATTGATCCTTTACTATCACCAATATCTCCTAAATCATAAGAATTAGATAACTCGTTAATGTTCAATTAGGGTGTTTGACACTACTGTACAAGTGAAAGAACTTAGATAGTACAGATTTCAGAATGCGGTCATAACATATCTCTTTGATGTGTTAGCAAACCCAATTTTTTGGTAGTTCAATTACAACTTGACTTGGATCATTCCCAACAAGAGGATAATGGATTTAAGGCATATACCATATGAGGCTAAATTGTAGCTGTGTGTGTAGAAAATAAACTCTTGAAATAAATGCCTAAGAACAATGCAGTTTGCTTTCTGTGATAGGATGGGACCTTTGTAGTTCTAACAAACCTTGATGATTAATCCCTAAAACCTCAGTTTCTCTTGTATTCCTTTCATCCAAATCCCAATTATTCTGCCATTCAGTCAGCTGCTGCCATAAGAGTAAACAATAACATATATGACTCCATAGGTTAAGTTTTAACAAAAAAATTCAGAAACAATGACATGTCTTATTAATTCTACCTCATCCTGTGTTGTCCGTGAAGTTGATTCCTTTGAATCCGAGTCTGGCTGCAATTAAAGTGTGTTTTAGGAAATCACATACACAAATAGATAAATAAATAATCATACAACAGTCACTTACTGGTGATGTTCAACGGCATGGTATCAAATTAAGTTAAAGAAGTTTACAAATATCACAAACAGTGTATTCTATGCTCTAGCCTCTACTTACTTTCTTTTAGCATAAGTGTAAAACAAAAAACGTATTTTCTTTTAGCATGCAAAGGTTTAGACTTGGGCATATCTAAAGGGTAGAATCATCCATAGTTTCATTATGTGATCTAGGTTCTATCCGTGGTAACAAAATGAAATAGGCTCTGCCTATGGATAAATAAAAAACAAAAAGGAGAAGATTCAAACTTGAGTACAGAATATAGTTACACGAACAAGGTTCTCCATTTCATTGAAATCCACATTTCCCATAACCAGAAACTGATTAGAGCTTAGAACTCAGAAAATTCAATGTCGCAATTTTAAACTACAAACATAAAAAGCCTACTCGCAATCAATAATAGTCAAACATATTCGTACAAGAATAAACTACAAAGCTTCTCTCTTTAATGCAGGTTTTTTTTTATTAACTTGAGAATCCAACATTACAAAAATAAAAATAAAATCAAACACAGTGTTATAAAATTGATAAGAGAGTTAGCTGGAGCAATGCCCTCACAGATTTGCCCATCATTCTTTAGGAATCTGAATAACTCTTTTTGTGTTTCAAACTTACTAATTTGAAACCAATTAGGTTAATGTTTCAACCAACCCTAGAAAGGGGAATTTTTTTGCTTTTCCTCTCTTCATTGATTCCTATCACTAAGAAAAGTAGACATTTTTTATTTCCTGATAGAAGTATGTAGCTAATCTGGCTATGAACAAAAAATTGAAAGTTATAAAGAAAAATCGTTTCCATTCCTAAGTCTGTTACACCGAAGAAAACACAGAACAGATTTAGAAATAGACCTCTTTTCCTACTCAAATTTTGATTTTTTCTTCTTATATATATTCATGGAAACCTATGAATATCTATTGAACTATAATTAGTTAGTGAGTACAATAACCTAGATTGGAATTTGACAATCCACAACACAAAGTTATTACAAAGAGAAGTAGCTAAATTAGGTTAAAAGACATAAGAATATAGAGAGATAGATATATGCTTACATGATAATCACGAGAACGAACAACAGGGAACAGATCCAGAAGGCGCTTGAACTCACTCTCATCCATGGTTTCTTTTTCGTTCCTTCTTTTTGCTGTCTGGTACTTCAGACCCTCTGTAGTTTATTATTATTATTAATGAGGTTAATATTGGAAATAATGTTTTGATTGGCTACAAGGTTACGTTTTGCCGGGTCTGCGTAGTTCGGGTTTTAAATATGGAATAGAGTTAATTTGGCAGCATTTTTTTCGTTAGAACATCTACGATAATATTGCCATTTCTCTTTTCTACTAACTGTTTACAACTAATTTTGTTTCTAAAAATACAAAGAAAGTTTACTTTCAGAAATAAAATAAATTTATTTCTTATAATTTGTATTTATGGAAATAAAATTTTTCTTTTTTTTTGCTAAAAAGATAAATTTATTAATAGAGAGTCGAATTACAAATGTTGTGCGAAAAAGACAGGTGGATTACTCAGCCATTCCTTCAACAATACTTGGCACCAGTGTCATCCATTGAATTAAAAGCTCTACCTAGATACTCAAATTTAACAGAAGTGAAATTGTCTGAAAGAGAAATACAATCATCCAAAATTGAGGAATTGAACCAGCTAAGCTGATTATGATTACTCTTAAGATAATGAATTACTAATTTTGCATCACTGGTTATGCAAATACTGCTTAGATCTTTGTTTCTGGCCCATTTCACAGCTTCAAGAATTGCTAAACTTTCTGCTTCCTCTGCTGACTTTGCTAGCCCTGAAATACATTTGCATCCTTTTGCTGCTCCTGAATTGTCAGGCATAATGAGACCAATACCTGAAAAGTTAGTTTCCTTATCAGGAGCATCACAATGAATGAGTGCACAATCTGATGGAGTATTTCTGATATTGAAACCAGAATCAGGAGCAACAGGTGGTACATGAGATTGCATGATATTAGAAGCAAGGTAAGATTCTAATTTTGTAACCAATTTCATGGCTGTTCCAGCTGTAGCTTGACTGTTCATGGACTTATTCTGAAAGATTTTGCAGCTTCTATCACGCCAAGTGCACCAAGCAACTATAAACAGAGCAGACATTTGTTTTTTAAGTTGAGGGTTACTCAACCATTTTAGGATCCATTCTTTCATGGATATGTTGGATGTGAACTCAGGGATTATATAATGGTTACTAGGGTTTAACCCGGCACGAGATAACTTTGTTTCCCCGAATCTAATTAATTAAGAAAGATTAACACCATGTAGGGCTGCAAAAGACAAATAGATTTTTTATTTAGAGCTGATTACGGTTAAAGTATTGATATCTATGTATTATGTTACTGCATTAAATGTGTGCATTTTATTTTCTTATGGATATCTCTACGTTGCAAGTTTTCTAATTTTAACCATGATGACTGGACGATGGAGGGTCTTTATAACTTCGCCAAAGGGAGCATCGCCTTGTCCGGTGATGCATCAATGGGAGCCGAAAAACAACTGGTGCAAGCAAAACAATTGTAAACAGCTAGCAGTAACATAAA
Source organism: Papaver californicum (assembly GCA_023531435.1). Taxonomy (NCBI): domain Eukaryota; kingdom Viridiplantae; phylum Streptophyta; class Magnoliopsida; order Ranunculales; family Papaveraceae; genus Papaver; species Papaver californicum. The sequence continues at coordinate 13,144,883 of JAJJMC010003936.1, read as the reverse complement.
CATAATCATAAAATTATTTTCTTGTGCCGAAAAACAACTTCATTTAACAAACTTGAGATTTCAGAATTTTGTAGTTAATCCCTTACTGAAACTATCCAAACCTGATTTGATCAAAAGAAGCTAACCAATCAGCCCTCAAGTTAACCAAACAATCCATTTAAAAGTTACTGAAAAGAAAAAATCTCCACCGAAGGAATTTTTTTTCCGATGAACGTGTTTCATAAAACACCAATGCTCTTGCATTTCCCCTGCCATGGAAGAATACTACATTCGTCCTCTTTAAAATAAGATCGACCCTACTTAGATTCCTGCAAACATACTATATATAAGATAGCTAAAATAACATAAATTGGGAAAAAAATGTTACTTTTACAATTTGTTTGTTCGTAAGCAACAAAAATGAATTGCATACTCTTATGATCAATAGTATGAAATTGATTAAAAAAAAAAGAGAAATCATAAAAGACTATCAAATTCAAGACATCATGTACAGTTTCCAGAACCTTATAACCTAAAATATGTCTCAAAGAAAACCAAGTGGGCAAAAGAGAATGGTGCACCATGCATTAAAGGAGGCCATATGCAGTTAATAAGACGTTATAACCAATTCAAGAATTTAGTAAAGTTGTTTTCTTGAAAAAGTGATGCTAAAATGCTACTGTAAGAAATTATTATGGGGCAACTTTAAACATCTATCAATTTCTTGCTGGAAACTCATTTAAGGTACCTAAATTCAAGGCAAGCAGCAGCTTCACGATTGTCGAATTTGATAAGGAGTTTGCTTTTTTCGTACTGTTGGCGATATTGGTGTTGTAAATACCAACAGACTTCATCTGCTCTATGTGGATTCCATCTGTGTTTGGACTAAATTCAGGGGAATCTAAGAAGATGTTTCGAATGATCACTTTTGTACAATTATCAAATTTCATGTGAAATTGAGGACTGTTCCAGATGTACAGTTTACTGACATGTAAATTTGAGCTCATGAAGAACATGGACAACTGAAACAAGCAAGAGTAAGAAAATAATGTTAGTAGCCATATTCATTGATAGAAATATGAAATTAGTTTTGCTTAATATGCTTACTGCAGGACTATCACAAGATCCGGCAATGCCGTTCCATTAGGACCCTGTAACGAAATTTCGGTAGAGTTATGATACCAAGTGAGGCAGTCTTGTATATAAAATCTTTGGATGGTTGTTCCTAATCCACCAGCATACATGCCAGAGGAGCCATAGATGCCAGTATTATATGTACGATGAATTTGACAGTCAGTCTAATGTCTATGAGATGCGTAATAGAGCAACCTCCAAGGATAATAATGGTGTATATTACATAATTAAATAATTGTAGAATATTTACCTCCGACTCCAGTTCTGTAGCTACTTATCCCAGTGTTTTTCTCCCAAGGCCGTGACGCAACTGATCTTTCTATAGGTGCTCTATTTACAACACTCTACAAGCAATCGGAACAGTTTCTCCAGGTTTTATAGTGCTTGAAGCTTCAGCAACATCAGCTGCCATACCGCTGTAGGGGTTTAAAAGGTGTCAGATTAATCATTCATTAAAAAAATAGAAGAAGAACCAAGTCAGGTGGAATCTCGCTTGGCATAACAAAGGAGGCATCATAGTACACATTATCCACAGCAAAACTGCAAATGCAAAGACACTTAATGAATGAAAGACACGAAAGGGGATACAACAATGGAGAAACAAATGCAGATGCCTCACCTCTAATGGCTTCGTGAAACCTAAAAAGAGCATAAAACTTTAACTATTACACATTTCCTAAAGTTCTTAACATTACCACGTATTAACGAAGGATAGAAGAAGCACAGGAAATGGTTTAAACTTACAAATATCGCCGGATTAAGCTCTTTCTATAAATGCTTGAAAATATCTCTCGTTTCTCTTCCCTACTGAATTGCATGCGAGATCCACCAGGACCCCTCAATAGTCAACACCAGGACCGAAACCCATTTTGGCTTCAGTTTTTTGCTCTGGTCGCTTCCATTACTTCTCCATACGGTATTACAGGGGATTTAAACGCAATAACAAATGTTGGGAAATCGAGGACAAATTCAGCTCGAACTGGCATGTTCCCGTAAAAGTATTTGTTAGACAGTCAATAATGGTCAAGTTCCATAGAACCTATCAAAAAGAGATGGTTGTGGCGCGAGCACGAGGCGGTAGATAATCATCCTGAGATCTTCAGGTCTAGTGGCATCAATATGTTATCCTTCGCTTTCTTGATCCCTTTTCTGTTATTTGGCTCGAGACTACATGCATTCCCTATCACTTTTTCTCCTGTCCTGTAGTCATGTCCTGAAAGGTACTCGACCTAAGTGAGGCCCTCTCCCGCTGGTCGAGTCCATAAATGGCCTCTCCTTTCAGTCGAGTTTCAAAAGAGCCTTTACTATTTCCAATTGATTGAAATGAGAGGCATGAGGAACGAACTTAGGAAAAAGATCGGCATGTTCCCGTAAAAGTATTTGTTAGACAGTCAATAATGGTCAAGTCAAATGTACTGTATGACTGGTCAAGTCTTGATCTATAGAATAGTTAATGGAGTACAGTTGTACATGTATTAAATTAATACTAGGCGTGCTGTGTATAGGTATAAATACCAGGCATGCTGCTGTGTGATGAGTATCGAATATATTGGAAATAACAAAAGGTGTGCGTCTCAATACATTGACCGTTGATATCAATACAGTCAGTCTTCTCAACATTCAATTGCTTCAGAACATTTATCATGGTATCAGATCTCAAAGACATTGTAATTCTTTGATGCTGACACAAAAGAAATACATTGTTGATTTGTTAACAAGAACACATATGTTAGACAGTAAACCATGTTCCACTCCTGTTACTAAAGCAAATAGAGTGTCTGTTAATGATGGACATAAACTGGAAGATGCTACGGAGTATAGAAATGTGGTGGGCAGTCTACAATACTTGACTCTCACAAGGCCAGATATATGTTTTGTTGTCAACTATGTATCACAGTTTATGAATGCACCTACAGATGTTCATTTGCTTCTTGTCAAGCGGATTCTGCGGTTTTGAAAGGAAGTATTGGGACTGGTATCTGTTTAAGGGTTGGAGATTTGCAACAACTGACAGCTTATTGTGATTCGGATTGGGTTAGCTGTCCAGATACATGGAGATCGACGTCTGGTTTATGTGGTTTTTCTAGGAGCTTCAATTGTGGCATGGTCGTCCAAGAAACAACAAACCATATCTAAATCTTCTGATGAGGCAGAATATAAGTGCTTAACTCACACTGCTGCGGAATTACAATGGGTGTCTTATGTTCTTGAGGAGTTGCATGTGGCTTGGCAGGGTCCAGCTATGTTGTATTTTGATAATACTAGTGCGATTTCATTGGCGACTAACTCAGTTTTTCATGCCAGGTCAAAACACATAGAGGTGCACTATCACGCAGTGCGGGAGCTTGTTGCGTCTGGATTTTTAAAGCTTCAGCTGTGGTTAGTGAAGATCAATTTGCTGATTTGTTTACAAAGGGCATGTGTTTTCCAGCGTTTTCAAGGTTGCGGCATCAATTACTTGGATATCCGGCACAGATTCATACCTCAGAGACTACTACAGGGGATCCAGTTAACTCTTGACTGTCTCTATAGGAGTTTATCTGATCTGTCTAATATTGTTTCATGTTGGACAGTTTCTTATAGTTTTTCATGTTCAGTGGGTTGTACTATCAAACATTTATTCTATTTCTTTTTGGTTTTCAAACTGATTTTGTTACCACTTATCAGTTTGAGGGGTTATGTTAGACAGTCAATAATGGTCAAGTCAAGTGTACTGTATGACTGGTCAAGTCTTGGTCTATAGAATAGTTAATGGAGTACAGCTGTACATGCATTAATACTAGGCATGCTGTGTACAGGTATAAATACCAAGCATGCTGCTGTGTAATGAGTATCGAATATATTGGAAATAACAAAAGGTGTGTGTCTCAATACATTGACCGTTGATATCAATACAATCAGTCTTCTCAACATTCAATTGCTTCTGAACATTTATCAGTATTAGCTAGATTGATCAAGTATTTTTGCTAACGGTATTTGGATAAAAGTCCGACAGAAACAGTATATTCAGTTCCTAGGCGAACACGTTAACAACGGTATTCATATGTATGAAGAAAGTACCTTCCTAAATGGTAATTCGATCTTTGTCGTATACTAAGGGTGGCTCAGACTTTCTCGAAGAGCTTATTGTTGGGTGCAATAATTAAAAATGAAGAAAATCAAATAAACAAAGGTTGTTGATACTTAGTCTTAACGGAAGTGATTCGTCAAAATAGATGAGCTCCTCGTATCTCCGCAACATCAAGATGGTACGTATCAAAACTTTGAAAAAAAAAAACAAAGTGAGTCACGTGTTCAACACGCTGTCCTTAAGACATTAGCGCCCGGCTACACTCAAGAGTGATGTTATAGCCTCCACAGGGCGGATGCCTCCAGGATAAAACACCCTACTACACCTACTACTAGCACTCGTAGTGGATGCTCAACTTGAGCTTGGCAACTCAGAAAAATCTTTCAAGGAAAATCTCAAAAAACTTAAGAAATATAATAATAAATTATTATTCTATTGGTCTCTCCAAAAATATGGAGAACCCTTTTTTCCTTAGATGTCAAAATATGTTCAGAAAAGTTTGTTTACATAATCTCTGAATACAACTTAAGAAGTGGAAACTCCCCGATGTGGGACTAAAGTGTTTCATTCACAAAAAAAAAAAAAAAAAAAAACATGTAAAGTGATCAATAGGTCAGGAACTCGAATCCAAATAGCACAATATTTTATATAATAATAGAAGATTTAAAACTCATTTGTTTACCTATTGTTTTCCAACACTTATCAGCATCATTAAGAGACATTCATATCTTTGACAGGCACATTCATAAACTCTAGCAGGATTTACAAAGACACTGCGCCTTGGGAATTTTACCACCCTGAACATAGTAAACTGTATTGATGTTCGTTGCTGTAAAACTAACTAATAAAATCACTTTCAGAAGAAAAGTGACTGCTCAAGCAAGATCATGATAACATTATCTACCTTAGTGACTGTTAACATTCTGCTGAGAAGAAATCTGGATAGAACATAGTAGTGATCAGCATTGTCCCCCAACCGCACTTTTACCTGAAGAATCAGTCAGGTGATCATCAGGCTTTTTATTTATTTATTCTTAAACATATATAGAAGAAGAAGTATTAGCAATTCAACCATTAACTGTAAAGATTTATGGAAAATATTAGAAACTAAACTACCTTCACAAAATCATACTTTGAAGAAGCATTTCTTGCGGCTGATCTCTCGGTAGGAAGTGCAGAAACATTTTTCCTTTCTGATGAACTCTCATCTCTGCTTAGAGGATTCGAAGCAGCAATTACTACTCTTTTTCCCTTCTTCATCTTCTCTAACTCTCTCTTCCTCTCTCTCTTTTAAGTTTTTAACTGTTTCCACTGGACTCTAGGAGGAGGGATCACCAGCACAAGGAATGGCCATCAATGGTTCTTGTAGTTATCAACTCGTTGAACTCAAACAAAGCCTGAAGCATAAGTTGTCTTAATTAATATAATAAAACACCAGCCCAGATTCCCAATGAATCATGTTATCAGTGTATTCAATAACTAACGAAGTTTCGATATAACATAGACATACTATTCCCACGTACCAACTAAGCCACGTAAGATATTCCTAATATACAGTTTCTACAGATACATACTAAACATGTTACGTCAACGAACAAACACAAATTTACATCCACAGGCACATTCATAAACTCTAGCAGGATTTACAAAGATATTATGGTCATATACCATAATTCAAATCCATGGGGAAATTTGAGTACTGCTAAAATTAAGAGCATCTCAACTAACCATTTAGGTGCAAAGTTCAAAATGCCACCATCTGGACTACCAGTTGTTCAGTAGCATCTCAACTAAACACCCAGGTGCAAAGTTCAAATGTGCCCATTCAAAATGCTGCCTAGTTCCAAGTCTTTTCCATGAAGAAAAATAATATTGTAATACTAAAAGTTTTGGACTCCAAACGAATCTTATTTCTCAAAACATCAACATACTGGATTATTACTGGAAACTCAAAGTTCATAAGCTGCATGCACATAGAACAGACTCTATCCTACCCCGTCCATTGTCACAGCCTAAAATATAACTCGCTACTTACTTACCTTCTAAAATTGAAAATTACAAACTTTTATTTCTCCATATATCTATAACTCGCTACTTAGCTACTTAGATTCCACGGCTGCAGTTTACATGAACTCTTTAGCTTTGAAACGATCAGGGAAAGCGACAACCAAGAAGTTTATGTTCTTTAACATAAACGGAAGAATTAAAATTACAACGGTAGACATCTATAAATTAAATATCAAAGTTAGATGATAACAGTGTAGAAACTTCAAATTCCATAATACATTATAACACAGTATTGAAATCTCTGTTAAATTCCAAAAATTTTGATTCTCGTTAAGATTCACAAAAAAAAAACAGAAATTTCAATTACCTTAGATAAGTTTTCGAGCCAGGAATTTTCATTTTCATTTTCTATTGATGATGATTCTTGGTTAGTATTGTTATTGATAGGTGCAGAAAACACCCAAGTAAGTACATCCATCTTTAAATAGAGAAACAATCAAAACCCATGATGAGAAAAGTACACATCTCCAATACCTTTCTTAATCCAAACCTAGTATGAGAAAATCAACACAAAAAAGTCAAGAGGGTTGTAACTACCGAAAATATGATGGTCATGGACCACCACAAATCCGATAGAGCATCAAGAAGAATTTTGATGAATTCACATGCTAATTAAATACTTTTATTAACAATTGGAAGGAAAATGAAGAAGTCTCTAAAAGAATGTCAAATGCATCACTAAATAAAAATGAAATAACTCAAAATATAACATGGTTCGGCTATTATGCCTACATCCACGGGATAAATATGGTATCTTTATTTATAATTCCGCGGGTAATGCAAGGGACAAGAAGTAGGCTGTCGTTTGACGTTAATCCTATTCCCTCGTGGTACCTGCTGCCCGCCCTTTCTCCGTTCTCAGTTATTTCGACGATAGATGGGTCATCGGAGAACTTCGCTGCTTTCCCGTGCCTCTATTACTTTCTAGTCACATAGCCAGCTGCCATTTCCCCTGAGGCAAGGTCTCTGGAGCTTTGAAAGGCTCGTCGAGCTATTTTTCCGCAGGACCTCCCCTACAGTATCGTCACCGCAGCATTCGAAAGCATCTTCCTCCCAGGACTCATAGTCACTCTTATTGACAAAAACCAGCTTCCCTTATAGGTCACTTTCTGGATCGTGCAGTAGGGTAACATGCTAGACGGGGTCTCACAGTCAGGCAGGCTACCGCCAACTGTGAACCCTGGGACATGAAAGCCTAAGGAAACTAGAGTCAATAGTTTATCTTTGTACGTATACTAATATAAAGAATTGAAGTACTTAAAGATAATAGAGTCCTTAACCTAATGTTAGCTTTTTTCACTTATCGATTTTCTTTCAGAGTTTTTCCTCTCACTTCTGTTGTGTCCTTCTTTCTACTTGGGGATCGGTATTTATAGCAAAATATGATGGGTCCCTTTTCCTTATTTATTCTTATCTCTATTTGACCTGTTTGATCTTATCTTGACTTTGTGCGGAGCTCATCTTACTCCTTTTGTGATGCTTCTTGCAGGTTCCGCTTGGTAGTGCGCGCTTCTCTTTGGATTGAGCGATTGTTGGCCTTTGTCCTTATTGCGTGGGTGCTAGCTGTGTGACATGCGGAATTTGACGTGTCGCTTCTTGCTTTTGGGTGTGTATGCCTTACACGTGTTGTAGTTATCCTGCTTTGTGTCAGCATTATTTTTCCAAGTGTAGATGCTGATTGTTTGTTACTTGCAGTTGTAGCCATGTGTCCTGCCAGGTATCATTGTATTTTGGTACATGTCTTGATAATCTTCCACGTGGTAGTCCTGATCTTATCCTCATACATTCTTTTTTTATCGTTGATGTGGAGCATGGTTGTGCTTTCAGGATTGAAGCTTATAGTGTGCAAGTGATAGGGCGCAAGTGACTGTAAAGCGCAAGTGATAGTAGGGCGCAGATAATTGTAGAACGCAAGTGGTAGTAGGGCGCAGATGATTGTAGAGCGCAAGTGATAGTAGGGCGCAGATGATTGTAGAGCGCAAGTGATAGTAGGGCGCAAATGATTGTTTTGGCTATCAATGATGCTTTTTTCTCGTAACTTACATTCTTTCCACGTGTTTCACATGCGTTAAACCAGTATGACTTTACTGCTTCCGGTGTCAGTTGATGTGTGAAAAATGTATTATAGTTGTCTTCCTTTATCTTAATTTTGCTCTTGTACTTCTTGGTGCACCATAATGCGATACTTTCTTCTTAAGATGTAAACGCGTGGAACCGATGAATTTATGCCCCTACAATTTGCCCCCTTTTTGTCTTTTGGATTTCTTTCCCACGTGCCTAGAACTCAAAAAGGCAAAAAATAATGATGACTTTCGGGTTTTGTGCCCCTAATAAATTTGAATTTCGACGGTTTCACATGTTTCCAAGAAGACACACTGTTTGGATTCGTGCTTTTTGAGTGCCTTTTTGCAGTCCTGTCAGTTCACTGGTTTTGTATTTAAGAGTAAGTCTTGTCTTTTTTCCCATTACTTTTCGTTTTCCAAGTTTTTCTATGATTTCCTATCTTCACTTTTGATCTTCTTCTGTCTTCTTCTTCTTAAAGTCTTTATTCCTTAAACTTTTATGAGATTCCTTGTTTGATCAAGGTTTTTACTTCCTAAGATCAAATCTTCGTTGATTCAAACACCTTAACTTCATCTCTTTTACTGGTAAGACTATTAGACTTGTTCTATAGAAATTTTTTGTTGCATGTTGATTCTCCTTTAAAGTTTTGCATTGTTTTATAATGTTCATCATTGTAACCTTGTTTTTTCTTGGTTTGCAGATTAATCATGTCTGGAAATGATAGTAGCCGTGCCCCCAAACATACTTCTGATCGGGATGATGACCAACATTCTGAGAAAAAATCTTCTTGGTACACTGCTAGCAAAAAGAGGGATGAAAGTAGGCCGGTGTATACCAGAGGAATTCGCAGCCTTGCTTTGCCTCATGTTAAGTCTTCTACCAGAAGCGATCAGATTCATGAGCTTCTTAGTTTCAAAAATATGGATATTGAGGTGTTCAAGAGGAAATATGGTCTTCAGGACTTTAAAGTTTCCCTTTATAACTCGCCTGAAGGAGACAAGATCTCCATGAACATGATCATGAATTTCAACTACTCTCCCACCAGATTGCTGGTTTCCGCTGGTGCAATAGACGCGGGGTTAAGGCTACCCTTATACGACAGTCAATTTCCTTATCAGTTTGAAGTCTTAGCTAGCCGTGGCCAGTCCAGAAGCAGCGCGGTGCGTTCAGTTGCACAGTACAACAGGATCTGGTGGAGAATGTTGGACGAATGTAGCATGCGCAGTGTCGGGGAAACCAATTTCACCTGCTATACACCTAATCCTGCGGACCGCGTCCATTACACAGTGGAGAATTTCCACTTGACATACGCTGATTCTTTTGCTCACAGGAATTATATGAATTGGAACGTCGGTCTTAGTCACAGGGTAGGTGACAGGTTTCGCTTGCTGTCTGAGATTGATAATAAAAAGATAAATCTCATCCCGGGAACGGACGAGCCTTTGACATAAAATCTGCACAGGGATCATGACTTCCAGTGGTACTTAACTCCAATAGTGATTGAAGGGCCCTGGATTTATGGCCGGGCTTCGGAAAGAACTGTGCGGAGCCTCCAGGAACGTTTTCCTTCCTACCGCCCATGGGAATTGAATTTTAATGGATTACTTTCCCTTTTGTTGACGTGGTAAGTAATGATTTTTCAATTCTCTTGATCTTTAAGTGTTGTGCAAGTTTCTTATTTTTATTCTTGCGCAGCCCCCAGAAGAGAGAGAAAAATTAAAGACCGATGTGGGCAGCAAACGCAAAGCTACTCCTCCATCTGACAAGGTATTGCTCTATCTTTTATTAGATGAATGTTTAATATTGCACCTTGCTAACTCATTTGAAAATGTTAACAGGGTCAAAAGAAAACGAAGGATACTCCTTGCGCTCCTGCTAAGAAGGTGGCTAGGACTAATCCTTCTCCTAGTCAGCCTATTTTAAGAATAGAAGCCGGAAAGGAGCAGAGCGCAACCCCTGTAGCTTCTCGTTCCGCTGCGTTGGCGGATGTTGCAACTGAAGCTCCTTAAGTGGCAGACACTGATCCCTCTCTGGATGCAAACATCAACTTCTCCTATTTTTTGTCTCATTCTCCTTTATTTCAAGTTGATGACATTGCACTTTCTGAGTACGAAGACGATTTGGCTGACAAGGAGCAAGCTACGCCTTCTACCGAGTTGAGCGGAGCTATAATTAAATATGTTCCTCCCAGGATGGAGACGATAATTGAAACTGGAGCTGTATCTGCTTCCTCTGAAGAGAATATGGCTGCCGACATAGCTGATCCTACTCCAGTCGGGTTGCCGATACTGCAAACTCTCCTCTTCAAGAGAACGCAGTGGATGCTACTGGGGACGTAGAAAAGTTGACTTCTCCTTCTGAAGAAGAAAGACATGTAGCTTCAGTTGTCAGTAGAGAGAGAGCTTCCCGTGAGGAAAAGGGCAAGAATGTCTGCGAAGCTGATATTCTTGCTGAAGAGGAGGAGGAAGCATTCCGTTGGTTCAAGCAACAAGACCTGTTTCTGATTCCTAGTTACGCCCAGGAGAAGCCTACGGATTCTGCTTCAGTTTCCAAACTGCGAGCGGACATGCGTTCTGTTCGTTTTGACACAGTGATGAAAGCATGGTCAAAGGACAATGTAAATAAAGCTTGTCCCTTTGACGTTGAGGTGCCCTCCACATATGGGGGCGTATATGCCCGTCCGCAACAGGCTCTTATGCAGGTATACTTCTCATAACTTGTTTCCTTATTGATTTTTGTTCCTTTATTTCTTATCCTGATGTTCATCTTTGACTATGCAGCTTGCTTATAATGAGAGTTGCTCTTTGGTAGAGTACAAGTTCTTCCATGCTCGTTCACTGGTGATGGAGGATAAGTTCAGGAGCACTGAAGAAGAACTTGCTAAAGTTAAGGCGGAGGCCGACACACTTCGCCTCTGACTGTCGGAGGATGGTGCTGCTAAATTAAAGCAAGAAAATGAAGCGCTCTGACAGCAACTGTCTGCTCTTCAAAGCCAAGGTTACAATATTTCATCTTTTATGTTATTTTCTTTTATTTTTAATGCATATTTCTGAGCTTCTTTATGAGATCAAAGGGGGATTCAAACACTGTTATTAGGCTGCGGGCTAGAGTCACATCTTTACATATCATGTAATGAAGGTCAACGAGGATAATGTAAGGGTCAAGGAAAACTTCAATAAATTGATGGATGCGAGGAATGAAATTAATACTGCGTACTAAAAACTTTTGTTGAAGCATGCATCTTTAAACACAGACTTTATTAACAAAAATGAGGAAATTAAACTATTTTATGGAATAATGACCGCGTTGCTGAAGCCATGGCGAAGGTTGAGAAATTAGAGGAGGAAAATCGCAGGCTTTGCATAGAGCGCAAAGGTATACTTGCCGAATTTTCTCAGTCTAGGTCACAGCATGACTCCAAACACTCAACTTTTGTAAAACAGCTTATCAAGGAAAGAGATAACGCAGCTGCGGACTCTCATGCTAGAGGAAAAGCTCTTTCGGAAGCTCAAGCACAAGCTCGCAGCTTCTCAGATAAAGTCCATCATCGAGATTGCGATATTCAACGTTTAGAAAGAAAAACTGATAAACACACAAAGAAGATCAATTTGTTGCGAGATTGAGGATTAGCGGATGAAACTGAGATTTTGCAATATAAACAAGATCTCCAGCAATCCAAGAATGATTATGCTAACCTTCTGAGCGAATTTGAATTCGTTGATCTTTCTAATGACAAAAATGTCCAGGATTTACAAAAGTTTGAGTCCCTTGCTAGAGGTAGCTTATTTTTTATCAAAGAGTTACTCATACTTGCTTTTTACATAGCCTGATAGCTTTCTATTTACTCTGTAGGTTTTGAGGAAAAATTTAAAAGAGCAGCAGCCAAGGCTGAGGAGTCTGATAAAGAGCTGAAGAAAGTCAAGCTTTTGTCCGCTGAGGTTGAAAAGGAGCTTTCTAAAGCCAATGATAAGCCGAAGGAAATAAATGAACAATTTGGAGAAGCCATAGCTAAACTGGTTGAGGCGCAAGACCAAATTAGTCTCCTAACTTCCAAAGCGCAAGAAGCAGATGTTAACTGGAAGACTGCTATCAAGGCTGTTTCTGATGACCTGGTTGTGTCGGAGGAAAAGCTTGTGCACTGTCAGAAACAAGCTTCTACGACTGAGAGTCGGGCTTCAACAGCTGAAAGTAGGGTAAAAGCATACGAGGATGCGCTTAAAGCTTCACGTGAGAAAATGGAGTATATGCAAATTGAAACGCGAAGGGGTATTGCTCTGGCAATTAATAATACCCTTGATAGGGTTGAGAAGGACGGTTGGACCAAAACCTATGTGCGCAAGAAGGTTCCTGAGCATGCTCCTAGTGCTACCCCTGCTTTAGCTTCCGATTATGCTTCTGGTGTTGACCCGGCTCCTAACACTGATCCTGCTTCTTAAAGTTTTTTCTTGTGTCTGGCTATTGTTGTATACCATTTTTTCTCTTGTAAACTGTTACGAAACATAAATAGAAATAATTATTTTCTGATATTCTCTTCATGCGTTTGATATTTTACTTTTGTTCCTAATCATAAAACAAATTGAATAATGAGTGTGTAGTTTGAGACCACAAGGATTTATTGTACCTTGGGATCCTTTTGAGGGTGCGCTCACATAGTAATTTCTCTCTGTCCAGGAGGAAACTACCCATGCGGACCCTGAGCATCCCCTAAATTGGGTGACGCCTGATACAATAATTAATGTCATGTAGCGCATCTCTAGCTAGCGGATGTACCCAATAGTCAACACTCAAGACATTTACATAGGTCTCCTATGAGAGATTGCATTTAATTGTTTTACCCTGTATGAGCGCAAATTATCGTACGATTGCATTGATTGTCCCTGAGCATCCCCTGAATTGGGTGAGCCTGATACAATAATTAATGTCATGTAGGGCATCTCTTGCTAGCGGATGTAACCAATAGTCAACAAAGACATTTACATGGGTCTCCTGTGAGAGATTGCATTTAATTGCTTTACCCTGTATGAGCAAAAATTATTGTACGTTTGCATAGAAAGTTAGGGATAATATGGTTTAGGATATTGCACATTCCAAGGATGTCGCAAGACTTCTCCATCCATATTTCGCAAATGATAGGATCCTTGTCCTGCAATGTCCTGTATGATATAAGGACCTCCCCAAGTGGGCGCAAACTTCCCTGCCTTTTTATTCTTTTGATATTCTGGAATTTGTCGCAAAACATACTGTCCCTCAACAAAATTGCGCATCTTAACTTTTTTACCATATTCACTTGCTAACCTTCTTTGATAATTCTCCATCTTTTGTAATGCAACTTCTCTTCTTTCTTCCAGGTCATCCAACTTTTCTAGCATTAAATCTTCATTTAAATTCCTTTCCCATGCCTATGTCTTGGTTGTCGGTAAAATTATCTTTGTTGGTATGACCGCTTCTGCCCCATAAGTAAGTAAGAATGGTGATTCTCCAGTTGCGGACCTCCTTTTGATGCGATATGCCCATAGAGTGTTATGAAGTTGCTCACACCATCGCTTGTGATGTCCTTCCAGAGTCTTCGTGATATTGAGTGCAATAGTTTTGTTGGTAGCTTCAGCCTGTCCATTGCTCTGGGGGTAAAGTGGAGTAGACTTTCTTTTTTGGATGTTAAAAGCTTCAAAAAACATGTCAATATTTTTTCCTTGCAGTTGTTGTCCATTTTCTGAAACTATTGCTACTGGGATTCCAAATCTGCAAATTATGTCTTCAAACAAGAATTTGAATACATATGAATCTCTAATACGTGCAAGCGCTATGGATTCTACCCACTTGGTAAAATAGCTCGTTGCTACGATTAGATACTTCTTCTTCCGCGTTCCTTCAGGTAGGGGTCCGATAATATATACCCCCCACTTTACAAATGGCCATGAACTTAGCACTGAATTGAGTTCTGTTGCCGGCGCTTTGATCTTCTTTGCAAAGATTTGACATTCTTCGTATCTTTTGACCATATCTTATGCATCCTTTTGCATAGAGACCCAATAATATCCTTGAGTTTTTTCTTTGAGGGCCAATGATCGTCTTCCGCTATGATTCCAGCGTCACCATAATGTATATATGTTAAGATCTGATGTCCTTCTCGTCGTGATAAACACCGAAGTAGTGGTCCCATGAAGGACTTTCGATATAAAATATCATCCCTTAACTAATAGTTAGCAGATTTTGATTGTATTTTCCTTGCTTCCTTGGTGTCCGTAGGTAATGATCCTTTTTGCAAGTATTGATGCGGCGCAATCCTTCAATCTTCTTCTGTGGGTCTGCCCTTTGGTTTTTGGGGTATATTTACATCGTCCTTTGTGGCTGGATCTTCAAGATATTCGCTTATTTCACCTTCCATGTTCTCAGTTTCCCATACTCTGATTGACGGTTCATAAATGCGTCCAATCTTGATGGCAGATATATTTGGATCTTTGATCATTGAGGAAATAAATGCTAACGCATCTGCATGACGATTCTTCTCTCTAGAAAAATGGCGAAAAATGATGCTTGGAACTTGGGATGCTAACTTTTGCACGAGACTTTTGTATTCAATCAACTCTTTAGCAATTGCTTGATATTTCAGCTCAACTTGTCGGATGATCAACTGTGAGTCACTTGTCAAACCGTGCATCAGTAATTCCTAGTTCAATGATGAGTCGGAGGGCATGAACCACAGCCTCATATTCTACTATATTGTTGGTGTGCTCCTCAAATTCTAAACGGAATGCATGAATTAATCGTTCTCCTGTAGGTGTCGTTATTACAATCCCAATTCCTGCCCCCTCTTTATTTCGGGCTCCATCAACAAAAACTTCTCATCTTCGTGAATTAACAGGATTCAAAATGTCCTGAGAGTCATCCTCTTCTATCCCTGGACTTCAAAGTCATCATCTGATGACAAATATGCAAGAAAATCTGCCAAAACCTGGGACTTTTGAGCAGTTTGCATCTCAAAAAGAATGTGAAACTGTTCCAACTGAGCATTCCACTTTGCAATTCTTCCAACTTTTCCTGCGTTTTTTAACACTGATTCCAGCGGAGCCTTGCTTGGTACTCACACTTAGTGTGTTAGAAAATATGTACGCAACTTCTGCGTGGCAAATACCAGTGCTAATATTAACTGCTCAATCTTGGTATAATTCCTCTCTGCAAGGTTGAAAGTCTTGCTAATGTAGTAGATCGGTTTTTCCACCTTATCATTTGTTCGCACCAGCACTGCGCTCACAACATCTTCTGTTGCAGCTATATACAAGGCCAATATCTCCTCAGGCTGCGGTTTCTGTATTGCTGGCAAAGTCGCAAGATAAGTTTTGATGTTCTGAAAGGCTTGTTCACACTTTTCATTCCATTCAAACTTGCTTTTCTTCTTTAGAGTATCAAAAAATGGTTTACACTTATCTGATGACCTTGCGATAAACCTGTTAAGCGCTGCTAGGCATCCGTTCAACTTCTGTACTTCCTTAACATTTCTTGGGGATGGCATATTTACAATAGCCTGTCTTTTCGCCGGATCGACTTCGATTTCTTTTTTTGTGACTAGATAACCCAAAAATTTCCCTTATGTAACTCCAAAGATGCATTTTTCCGGGTTGACCTTCATTTTGTATTTGCGCAAATCTTGGAAAATCTCCCTTAAGTCTTGTAAATGATCCTTTTCCATCTTGCTTTTTACTAGCATGTCATCTACATAAACTTCCAATGTGCGTCCTGTCCATGGTTTGAAGATTGCATCCACTAATCGTTGGTAGGTTGCCCCTGCATTTCTTAATCCAAACGGCATTCTTGTATAACAATACAATCCTTGCGGGGTAAAGAACGCAGTATGCTCTTGATCTTCCTCGGCTAGCGCAATCTGGTTATATCCTGATTGTTCATCCATAAAAGAAAAGGGCTTCGTGTCCTTCAACAGCATCTACTAATTGATCAATGCTTGGAAGTGGATAGCCATCTTTCGGACATGCTTTATTCAAGTTGGTGAAGTCTATGCAAATTCTCACCCCTCTATTCTTCTTTGGGACTATAACCATATTTGATATCCACGTCGGGTAGCGCACTTCTCGAATGAATCCTGCGTCCATTAGCTTCTTCAATTCTTTTTCTACCGGATCATGAAATTCAGGTGCTACCTTCCGCATTCGTTGCCGAAATGGTATGGTGCCCGGATGTATATGCAGTTCATGCTGAACTATGCTTGGGTCAATTCCTGGCATGTCTCCTACTTTCCACGCAAATACATCTGCGTACTATTCAAGTAAACTGATTAGATCTTGCTCCCTTTCTGAGTTCATCAGGGTTCTAATTTTAACTTCCTTTGGAAATTCTGGCGTTCCAACATTGATGCTTTTGGTTTCCTCAACAGCCGAAAAAGTAGACTTGGGGACTCCTAAGAATGTGGGATCCCCTTGAGTTGCTATTGTGAGGTTCCACCCCCTTTTCCTGCTTCTAACTCATCTCTTTTGACCACAAAATCTCTTCCTTCTTCATTGAATGACTTGCTGGCTGCGACTTCAGCCAAATGTTGACTTATTGCTCCTTCCTTAGCTTGGACTTTCCTTTCTTTCTTATTTGCTTTCACTTGCTGAGCTCTTTCTTGATTTATGTGTGCTTCCGTGAGGACACACGATCTCGCCATGCTCTGATCTCCCTTAATTTCCATTTCTCCCTGAGGCGTCGGAAACCGCAAATACTGATGATACGTTGTTGCTACCCCTTTAAACTGATGAACCCAATGCCTTCCAGTGATGGAATTGTAAGGTGAGGGCGCTTCTACTACACTGAACTTTGTTGTAACACTCAAGGGTCCAGCCATAATTTCGAATATGACTTCTCCCCTTGGTTTTGACGCTACTCCATTAAATCCATAGATGGTGTAGCCAGATGGCTCCAACTGATCTTCTTTCAATCCCATTTTTCAGAAATGTGTCACAAAACAACACATTAAGAGAACTTCCTCCATCTATCAGAATCTTTGTGATATTCCAGCCAGGCACAGGCAGGGTGAGAACCAGCGGGTTGTTGTGAGTTTCTACTTCTTGATCAACCTCTTCTGCTGAAAATGTTAGCGGGGAAGCCATCCATTCTTCCCATGTCTCAATGACTCTTCCTGTAACTTTAGATACTTCATGGTTGATTATTCTCTTGTGCAGTTTCCTGTCAATTGCTGTATTCATTGACAATTGATGCGACTCCGTGAAAGTGATTGTGTTAATGGTGGGATTGTTCCCTGGAATGTTTATTGTCTTTCCAGCATTTGACCTTGGAGGGGGATTAGGTAAGCACAAAAATTCATTGATTTCCCCTGCATTGATCATTTTTTGTACCTGAAATTTCAAATTCTTGCATTTATATGTGGGATGTCCATAAAAGCAATGATATTCACAGTATTCCTTTGAATTTTCAGCATGCATTGGCTGCCTTCCCTTCGTAATTGGCCATTTGAAGTCATACCTGTTTTTTATGGCATTTAGAATTTGTGGATAAGGAGTATTTAGCTTTGTAAAAACCCGATCTTCAAATTGCTGGTTAAACCTTCTTTCATGATCAAACCTTCCACGCTTAAATTGATTGTGAGGGCGCTCATCTGTTGCTCCTTTTTCAAGATTGGCGGATGGCTCCGCATGGCTTGCTCTGTTTGCCGTTCTATGATGATAAGTGGTTGCTTTTGGAATTTGCCTTTGGATGTCTTGCAACCTTGCATGCTTCTCAATGATATCTCTCAAGGCTCCTTCAGTTTTTGGATTTGTTGTGTGTATCTCCGTAAAAAGTGGGCATGTTCGATTGGAAATTCCCCATTTATAGTTATTGATTGCGATCTCGGGGGTGACATTTCCAATGCCCTGACAAATGGCTTTCCATCTATCGGTGTAGTCTCGAATGGATTCCTTCGCTGATGATGCTAACCCAAATAATCTGTTCATGCCTGCATCTGCTGGCTTGTTATACATGTACATTTCCAGGAACTGTCAGGTCAGTTGTGCATATGAATATATTTAACCTTCTAGTAGACTGTCATACCATAGTAACGATGTCCCTTTTAGGCTTGATGGAAAATATCGACACATGATTACATCATCCTGCTCCCATCTAGTCATGTTTCAATTGTAGTATTTCAAATGAGCAGAGGGATCTTTTGTCCCATCATAACAATCGAAAACCAAAAGATTTCACTTATGAGGAATTGGAGCAAAGGCTAAGTACGGAGCCAATGGTGTCCGTTGTGCTTCTCTCAAAACTTCTTCCAATCGTCCTCCCTCCTGCTTGTTTTTCATGGCTCTTAATTCTCCTTTTATTGCTTCCAGATGCTCAACATACTTGTTCCAGTTGTTGTGCAGTGGTATACCATCAAAATCCAATCTGCTGTAACGCTGATTATACCTACTTTGCTTGAAATGCTCATTAACATGAGTTGGTGGTTCAACCACCATCACTCTCTGGTCCTGATTAACCTTTGCTTTGCCTTTGGCTGACTTCTTTGAACGCTCTTCCTGACTTTGTAAACTGGCAGTAGATGTTTCTTCATTTGCTTTATTCTTAAAAGCTTGATTTTCTTGTATTAATAGAGATATTGTCTCTGCATTAGCCTTTTGTACCTTGCGCATCTCATTCAATTCTTCTAGAAATATGCTGATGGGGTTTTCCCAGATTTGTGGTACCTCTTCATTCGTTTGACGTGTAGTATGATCATTTTCATGGGAATGGTTATTAAGTCCTTCCCTTTGAGGCCTTTGTTCTTGCGTTTCTTCATTGATTTGCATTTGATTTCTTGCCCCACGTGCTCGTGATGGAATGTTATTTATGACACCCGTTTTTTCACCTCCATTGTGAATTGCTCGATTCTCTTGCCTAGACGTTTGAGGATCTCTTGTAATTTCTACCTCTGATTGCGTAGCCACGGCTGTTGTTATTTGATTGTATGTGGTTTCCATTACTTCATACTTGTTGGTGATGTTATGAACGATTCTTTTTCTTTCTTTGCGGCTGCTAATGAGACTTGTTTGCTAATGTTAGGTAACTAATTTAATTTAGTATTCACATATAAGTTTATATGATAATACTTTACTTTATAAATACCATGATTTCATGCGAAAGGCAAAAAATCAGTTTAATCATCAACTAATTTTCTTAAAACAAAATCAATACGGGCTTATAAATAGAATTTATAAACTTCTTGAATCAATTGCCAATCGACGCATAATATTTAGAAACAAAATTAAAGTTATTGGAAAATCATTTAAAACCAAATTCCTGTTAAAGGATTTAAAATATCATGTTAACATGAAATGTTACAAACACGTTTGATTACAAAACTTTTTCCATAAAATGATGATTACGAATACCTTGAAAATATGAATGAGAAAAATTCGAATCAATGAAACTAAGCTCATAACTAAGGGAAGATTTTATATACTCATAATATTTAAAGATTTTCAAAACAAAGATTTGACCAGGTAGAATAAATTCTTTACCACCTTCCCTGTTTCTAGCGCCAAACTGTAACTACCGAAAATCTGATGGTCATGGACCACCAAAAATCCGATAGAACATCAAGAAGAATTTTGATGAATTCACATGCTAATTAAATACTTTTGTTAACAATTGGAAGGAAAATGAAGAAGTCTCTAAAAGAATGTCAAATGCATCACTAAATAAAAATGAAACCAACTCAAAATATAACATGGTTCGGCTATTATGCCTACATCCACGGGATAAATATGGTATCTTTATTTATAATCGTTATCTTTGTACATATACTAATATAAAGAATTGAAGTACTTAAAGATAATATAGTCCTTAACCTAATGTTAGCTTTTTCCACTTATCGATTTTCTTTCAGAGTTTTTCCTCTCACTTCTGTTGTGTCCTTCTTTCTACTTGGGGATCGGTATTTATAGCAAAATATGATGGGTCCCTTTTCCTTATTTATTCTTATCTCTATTTGACCTGTTTGATCTTATCTTAACTTTGTGCGCAGCTCATCTTACTCCTTTTGTGATGCTTCTTGCAGGTTCCGCTTGCTAGTGCGCAGCTTCTCTTTGGATTGAGCGATTGTTGGTCCTTTGTCCGTATTGCGTGGGTGCTAGCTGTGTGACATGTGGAATTTGACGTGTCGCTTCTTGCTTTTGGGATGTGTATTCCTTACACATGTTGTAGTTATCTTGCTTTGTGTCAGCATTATTTTACCAAGTGTTAATGCTGATTGTTTGTTACTTGCAGTTGTAGCCATGTGTCCTGCCAGGTATCATTGTATTTTGGTACATGTCTTGACAATCTTCCACGTGGTAGTCCTGATGTTATCCTCATACATGCTTTTTTTATCGTTGATATGGAGCATGGTTGTGCTTTCAGGATTGAAGCTTATAGTGTGCAAGTGATAGGGCGCAAGTGACTGTAAAGCGCAAGTGATAGTAGGGCGCAGATAATTGTAGAGCGCAAGTGATAGTAGTGCGCAGATGATTGTAGAGCGCAAGTGATAGTAGGGTGCAGATGATTGTAGAGCGCAAGTGATAGTAGGGCGCAGATGTTTTTTTTTTTTGCTATCAATGATGTTTTTTTCTCGTAACTTACATTCTTTCCACGTGGTTCACATGCGTTTAACCAGTATGACTTTACTTCTTCCGATGTCAGTTGATGTGTGAAAAATTTATTATAGTTGTCTTCCTTTATCATTAATTTTGCTCTTTTACTTCTCGGTGCACCATAATGTGATACTTTCTTCTTAAGATGTAAACGCGTGGAACCGATGAATTTATGCCCCTACAAGGGTGAAGGACAAGGAACTAATTTATTTACCTAATAAGCTTTTGTGCGTGAAAAATCACCCTGTAACTGTTAACATTGACCAGTTTCTCGAACAAATATCATCGAAAATTTCAGTGAAATAGTTAGAAATCAGTTTTCAAAAGAGAGAACTGACCTCTAGTGAAATCTATAATGAATTAAAAATCCAAAGAAGAATCATGTGATTTCATAACTACTTGTTGCTCGCATAAATACCTAATTCAAGTAAAAATGAAAGTCAGTGAAAGTTTTGAATCAGATCTATAATAATAATAACGACATTATAAACAATTGAGAGAATTGGGAATCTGTTTGTTGCTCGCATAAATACCTAATTCAAGTAAACAAAGAGTTATTGAAAGTTTTGAGTCATATCTATAGTAATAATAACGAAATTATAAGCAATTGAGAGAATTGGGAATCAGGCTGACAGAATTTGAAGGAATAAGAAGCGAATCAAAGAAGCAAAAGAAAGATAATGAAGCTTATTTTTAGTTAGAGAAAATCGCAGGTGCCATCAAGAGAAGACACACCCAGTATTCATTATGGATTTCACTAATTCACTAACTGTAATTGAAATAGTTACAATTACACCAAATACTATAAAAATTATATTTCCAATCTCTGAGAAGTGGAAACGTGATGAAACAAAAAAGAATTGAAAGAGAAGTGATTCATGAATCGTAATTGAAGCAAATTATCATCCTCTCTAAAAATCCAGAAATAATCAGAGCGTTTATGTTGGTTGTAATTGATTAGCAGATGTTATGAATGGTAAGTAGCATTGAATACACAAAAAAAAAACATTAAATGAGATGCAACGGAAGAACAATTAGTCTACACGTGCAAACACTCCCAGACGTTGGATCAAGGCATCCAATAGTGATTGAGCAATGGATCTTAGCATGTACCATGGGATTTGTAACATTAAGCTATTAAAATTGAGGCGCGATCGGTTGACAGACTTAATCTCACAGAGTTATCCACAAACTGCCTCGACCGTTGATTTTTTCCACTTTGAAGGGCTACGATTAATGACAAAACATGCAGATTTATAGAGAAACCCATGACCCGATTTTATATGTAATATTTTTATATTTTTCTCTCTCTCCTCCTAACAGATCCTTCTTCTTGAATCTTTCCTCCACTTTCTATAATAATACATATTAAAACTTCGTCGATTAGATTTTATTTTGTTTTACTAATGGAAAAGTCTTAAAATCTCAAAATGATTATTCGGTGAGCTAAATTTTATGTGTTTTATATGGATTTTCAAATTATTTTATTTCTAGAGTTATGATTTGGGGATTGAGATTATGAGTTTTAATATTTGGAAAGTCTTGTGTTTTTGATAAGCAATTTCATTCATTATCGGTGACACTTCATTTGTCGAATCTCCAATTTATTTATAAAAACTATTTTGGAAATTCTATAAGCGATCTCCAGTTGCTACTTTTTTTACATTGTTTTAATAACTTTACATTTGTTTCACAAAGAAAATGATTATTAAGGAAGAAATGAATGATTATATCCATTTGAACTGTTCTTGATTCTTATGACTGGTGTTGGTGTTGTCTTTGGGTTCTGGATCTTATATGGGATTGTAATTAATACATAAATTTATGGAATAGTTGCTACTGCCATAGGAGTGTATTGTACAACTAACTTGTTTTACAGCATAAAATTTGTTTTATGTTGTGTGAAACTGATTTAAGTTCTTCATGCAACATATTTTGGGCTTGTTGACCTTGTCATAAGGAGAGAGTAGCGATGACAGACGTTTAAGGAGATTAACTTAAAGAAGCGGACGCTCTTGCCGGCACTGGAGATAGAAGTTGTACACTACATATACTTATTTTCTCCTTCGTCAGTACCTGTACACTAAAGGCTTATGTGATTTCAAAATGAACCAGTGATGTTTCATGCTTAGTTGTTTCTTTTTGAGTCCATGTTTCATTTAATTGTCTATGCATTACCATTATTCTATACAATTATTGAAGAGTATTTATTTAGCTTTTCTATAAAAAAAAACTGTTAAGCTTTTAGATATCGACTTTCTATAGAAGTTACTGCAAGACTTTCAATACAAAAATTTACAAACATATATCAGTCTCTATAGTTCTTTACAGCAAAAAAAATGCGCACACACAGTTGCAAAAAAAAACATTGATTATATAAGCCCCTCTATCATATAATCATTCATTGATGTATGTTTTTCCTTCCAAAGTACGCTAACCCATGTATCTCAATTCCCTGAAACAATAGTGAAATCTTAAAGTTTGTAATTCAAATCACAAACAAAATATAAAAGTGTTTATTGAATGAAAGAAAAAAAAAGTATAAAAGTAAGTTTTTTGACATACATACCCATGCTACTCATAAAAGCCAACTTCTGGATTTCTTTTTTCGTTGGGCAATTGCGAGTGTCATGACCAACCAGTTTACATGTTCTGCAGATTCTATCTTTTTTCTTTAATTCAATACCACTCTTATAGCGGGAATTTCCTTCAGCAGTTTCCTTAGTTTTTTTTTCAGATTTCCCACCTTTTGTTTAGCAAATGTGTGGATCGCCAAAAATCTTCTTTGCGGGAGAACTAGAGCATGACTCATCATTAGCTACTAGTTCATTGATGGTAGATGACTTATCGGCAATTAATGGTTCTCCGTTAGCATATAATTCTTCTTCTATATCTTTCCCATGTTCTTGTCCAAGTTCAACCATTTAAGTTTCCCGAACTATCTCAAATGCTTGATTAAGGAAATCCATTATCACATCATAAGCTTTTACAGATTTACCCATTATATAAGCTAGCTCAGTTGACAGTCGAAAATAATGACTAATCTACATGGCTTCCATCCCAATTTTATCATCTTTTATTACCAAGCCATCAATTCCAAAAATTTCAGATCCATTTGCTCTTTTTGGCCATCTTTCCATTATAAAATGAGGTGGAATCTTAATGACATAGAACCAAAATACTAAAACATGATGCAGATGACTACAAAGCATACCAAAAAACTCAAAATTATGGAAATTACAAATGCCCTTCTTGGTTACCTCATTAATCTTAACAGTGAACTCTTGTAACACCTTTTCACCCATTTTCCAGCAGACTCTATAAATATGTTCATCACCATCAACATTAAGTATGTCTGAACGGTATTTTAAAGTAGTGCTAAACTTTTCCTGCACTTTATTGAAGACAACACGAGTATAGACTTATGATGCATGCTTAACCAATAAATCATGAGAAATAAATATACGCTTCATATGGATAGACTTGTAGTCTTCCTCCCGTTCTCGTACATACATTCTTTCTAATGCTTGATCACAACTTTCCACAAACTCACATAGGGATGTTCTAGAGTTCACACAACCATCAAAGAAAGAATTTATACTTTCACTTATTTGTGTTGAACTTATTCCAGTAAAGAAAGTACCCCTATTATATACGGGTTTCCATTTCTTACGAATAACGAACAAGTCACTAAGCCATGATTTTTTCATCAAATAAAAATCAACCAACATGGAATGCCACTTATTTTCAAAATCCTCAATTGTATATGTACAACGAGTAACCACCTTAGCAATATTTTTGAATTTTGATTTCTTAAAAAATACATGACTTAGTTTCTCTCCAAAAAAAATTTCTTAATGTGCCACAAGCAAAAACGATGGCGGTATTAGGGAACACAGTCGCAATAACATTAGTCATGGCTTGATCTTGGTCAGTAAGTATAGATATTGTAAGAAGACCTCCCATTGCTTCAAGCCATGTCTCAAACGACCAAGTAAATGTGTTTTCAGTTTCACCACCTAACAATGCAAATCCAAATGTAATAGGTTGGCGTTGATGATTCGTACTTGTGAATAGAGCAAAAGGCATAGTGTACTTGTTAGTCTTATATGTAGTATCAAATGATACTGCATTTTCAAATCGACTATATGCCATTCGTGAACGTGCATCAACCAAAATAAATTTGTCGCCCTACCAATTTCATCAACTTGTACAGCAAAATAGAAACCCGTATTATCAATTATTCTTTTCTTAAAATAATTCAATACAACTTCTGCATCTCCTACGTCAATTAAAGATTCTCTAACTATTCTCAAATGGTTATAAACATCCCCTGATGTGAATCCAATATTCCCACTGTCCCCAAAAAGTGATGCTACCTTGTCCCGTATTGGAGTTTCTGTTTGTTAAATGTCTATGCCAAGCTTCTAGCTGCAGGAGGCATAACCTTATTTGCCTCATGAGATGCCGCTTTTCAGGAGAGACCATTCCGTGATTGTGATCTTCTATAAATTTTTTAATGTACCATGTTTTAAGTTCAATGTCCAGAGTTATGCATACCATAGCCTTACAATCTGTTCTCATGGTTGAAGTGCTTCTCTTCCTTTGATATCATTTTGATCGTTTTGGGAAGGATTTCTTTTGTGAATTCCTTCACGAAAACATACAAGAACCACTCTAGTTATTAGCGGTCCTCGTGCAGTAACATATGATGACCTCTTACGAGTAGAAATTCCAAAACTCTTTCCATATTCTTTATAGTAATTCTCAGCCTCATCAATAGAAGAAAAATACATGTATACGGATGGCTTTAATAACTTTCCATCAGTATCTACTTACATACTGTTATCCCAATAGTCATCTCTATGTAACAATAAGAAAAGAATTAACAATAGGTTGGTATACTAAATGGTCTGAATCTAGTAAATAAATCAAAATTTCTGTAAATGTAATAAATTAATTGAATATTAGGAATAATGAAGTCCCAATAATTATCCAAGACACTAGAGTCTCTAAATATAGAAACCCATAATCCTAATCCCAAAATCAAAACCCTAGAAATGAATTGGTTTTAAAATCAGTATAAAACACAAAATTTTCCCTTACCTAGGAAACACAAGGGCCACTTTCGATTTTTTAAAGCTTTTTTACAGTTAAAGAATCCAAGGATATCATCGATCGACTGCAACTATTAACAATTTCTTTTGTTGCAAAGCAGTGGAAGAAACAGAGAGAAAGAGAAACAAAAAGTTCATGGACCATTTACTAAATATCGGTAGAAGAGAGAGAATACAAAAGGGATTCGGGTCATAGACCATAATCCGCGTTTTTTTAATAAAATCTCAGCTGTCTAAACTCACAAGATCCAATGGTTAGATGACTTTGTCACAACTATGTGAGATTAAGTATGTGAACCGATCGCGCTCCTCATTAAAATTTTAGCTGGATAATTTTAAATTTATTTTTATTTTATTTTTGGAAATTGGCTGGATAATGTAGTCAACTGCTATCTCACATGCTTCCAAAAAAAAGTGTTATCTCACAAAATCTTTTCTTGTCACAAAATAACCTTTGATTGAAAATAATAAGATATACAAAGAAACAGAATACAACTCATTCTGTCATCAATTCACCCATACTTGGTTCATATATAAACCCATTCGACTAAGATCAAATTCATCAAAATCAGTTAGATATCTCTTATTGTTTTGCAAACTACCAATATTATCAATATGGTCGAGCATCATCATACCATTTCAGGTCTCGTTGGCAAGCTTATAATCGAATTGGAGGTTAACTGTGAAGCTCATAAATATTACGAAATCTTTAAGCACTACGAAGACGTTCCAAACGTGATACCACATCAGTACACCGATGTCAAAGTAGTCGAAGGACATGGAACAACCTCCGGATGTATCAAGGAATGGGATTACATTCATGGTATGTACATTTACTGATCGAAGTACAAGAAATTCACACAATTAACTTACACTTCTAAATTTAATTCTTGCTCCCTCTTTGTATCGTTAATGATGTAATATTGATTTCTGCTTATAACTGTTACACCTGTGTGTATATTATGTTGAACCACAATCATTGATTTATATGCTCCGTAAATATATTTTAATCATGTCCACTCTTTATACATCCATTTTTGAAAATGAATCCTAACCACTCTTTACACAACCTCCGGATAGATCCTAGCCCTCCTTTATACCCCCCTAAGAACACATCCTGACCACTCTTTGTATTTCCCCAAACAAAATCCCAAACGCTATTTATAACTACATTGTGCTTTATATTCTTGATATGGAGTGTAAGACCATACATACTTAGAGAAAGGACATTGAAAAATGATATGTTCTACAGTTTCTTCAGCATTAGAATCACACATGCATCACAAAGTATCCTGAATGGCAACATGATGAGATAATTTGTTCATAGTAGGGAGAATGTTTTTAATGTATTTCCATATGAATAGTTGTATCTTGCGTAAATATAATTCTTCCACAAAGCTTTGTAGTATTGATTGACAGCTTGAGGGTTTTGGACAAAATAGTTCTCACCTGTGAGGAGTTTATAGGAGGACTTAACAGATAAGGAGCCATTTTTTGTTTGATTCCAAACTAATCTATCATGACCTGTATAAGGAATTATAATACTTTAGAATATTTTGGACATTATCTATAATAAAGAAAGATTTCAAGAGATCAACATCTCATTGGTTCCTTGCATGATCAATAAAACAAGAAACTAACATGTTGGGGTTTGGAAAACATGACAAATAGGTTCAGATGCATTTGGTATCCAGTTATAAATGAATGCATTTCTACCATATTTAACTTCCCATAAAGCATTGTCTCTAATAATATCTAGACCAGAACATATGCAACTCCAAACATAAGAACAATCATTTTTTTTTATAATGCAGTGAATGATGAAATATTTACATTAAATTTTTTCAAACCATAGTTCCTTGTTTGAATGAATAAGATTCTAGGCTATTCTACTAAGCAAAGCCTGATTAAAGATCTTAAGATTCCTAAAACCCAGGTCTCCCTGTAGTTTATGTGAACAAATTTTCTCCTATTGTTTCAGATACTAACCCTAGGTCTGTTTTACCCCACCAGAAATTCCTTAAAGAATAATGTTTGGTATTCTAAAAATACTCATACTATAAGAGGTTGAGTTTTTTAAGACATTCAGAACAAGCACTGATCTTCCATCTTGATTCAAGTGCTTGCCTTTCCACATAGCCACTTTGTTGTCAAAATGATTATGCAAATAGTCAAATGCTCTAGTCTTAGATATGTATAAAAAGAGATGGATACCTAGATATCTATCTTTTGGGTCAAATCTTTTAAGCTGCAGAGATCTGATAAGAGAAACTACTAAGTCAGGGTGAACATTTTTGCTAAAAAAGCACCATGATTTTTGTAATTAATGACCTGACCAGATATTAAGCTAAAATCCTTGACTAGGGACATAAGATTACTAGACTCAGCTGGGTGGCCTTACAAAACTGAAGGCAGTCATCAGAAAATATAGCAAATGAGAAATGTTAGGAGCATCTTTAGTGACTCTAAAGCCATGAATGATATTATTTTTTTCAACATTTAAAAGATACCTTGAGAAAGCTTCCATACAAATGATAAATAAATAAGGAGACAAGGGATCCCCTTGTCTCAAGACTCTATTAGGTTTTAAAATCCTTACAAGGAGAACCATATAACAGAACGGAAATGCTAGTGGTGCTAATGCACTGAAAAATGAGGTCACACAAATGACTTGAAAATCCAAAACATTTCAATACATTAATCAGAAAAGACCATTCGACTATATCAAACGCTTTAGACATGTACATTTTAAAACCCATAATATCACCACCACCCTTCTTCTTTATCATTGAATGCACAATCTCATAACAATAATTACATTGTTTTCAATGTGTCTATTTGGCACATAAGCAGCTTGAAAAGGTGAAATCATTTTTTGGAGTAATGTTTCATACTATTCACGATTAGTTTATAAATAATTTTGTAATTAGAATTATACATAGAAATAGGCCTAAAATCAACATGACTGGATGGATTGTTATTTTTAGGAATCAAGGATAGAAAAGTAGGATTCATTTCTTTTAACAAATAATTTGAATCAAAGAATTTTTAAGTGGTATTCAAAACATATGTTTCAAGAAGATCCATATTTTTCTTATAGAATCCAGGAGGGAATCCATCAGGCCTTAGAGCAGTCCAAGGGGCCATTTGAGATATAGTATCCCTGATTTCTTGCAAAGTAATAGGTCTAAGAAGTTTGATATTATCCTCAGCAGTTATACAGGATTTAATGCAATTTAAACATTCAGTGTTTCTGTAGGGGTTAGAGGTAGTACTAATAGTACTAAAATGAGTAACAAGTAGATCTTCAAGTTCAAATATATCACTAGACAAGTGACCATTATTAAGCCTTAGAGCATTAATATGGTTGTAATGCTTCCTTCTATTGACATAAGTGTGATAGAAACTTGTATTTATATCAAAGCATTTAATATAATCTTCCCTAGATTTTTGAGCATAAAAATCTTCCTGTACTTTTTGCCAATGCTCTAAGTCCAGATCAACATTTCTAATAGATTCTTCATTCTGAATCGTATGCGCTTCACTTTTCAGGATGTGAAGTTGTTCACTAAAACTTTTAACTTTTTGATCAATGTTTCCAAAATGATTAGTGTTCCAAAGTTTGAGAGCATGCTTGAAAAATCTAAGTCTACTAGTGAGCTGAAAAACAAGAGAACCACTAACTTGACTAGAATAGGCTTAACTAATTACATCTTTACAAGTTGGAAATAGAGTTGGTTGTAAACAATAATAGGAAAGAGAAATGGTAACAAACCATTTGTCCCCATCGAATATTTATCCTGAGAATTTGATGTCATTCCTATGGTTGTATGAATCCTCCTTAGTTTAAAAGGAGAATAAAAAATATCTCAAAGTTCGGATAAACAAGAGAAGAAAAATATATGATTTGGAAACTGTACAAGAAGTGTTCGAAAAGAGGGTGAGTTACTAGAATAGGCTTAACTAATTACATCTTTATAAGTTGGAAATAGAGTTGGTTGTAAACAATAATATGAAAGAGAAATGGTAACAAACCATTTATCCCCTATGTCCCCATTGAATATTTATCCTGAGAATTTGGTGTCATTCCTATGGCTGTATGAATCCTCCTTAGTTTAAAAGGAGAATAAAAAATATCTCGAAGTTCGGATAAATAAGAGAAGAAAAATATATGATTTGGAAACAAGAAGTGTTCGAAAAGAGGGTGAGTTCTCATTATTTTTCTGGATCAGATCCTGGAGGATCGGTTTCAACCCACATGATTTAATGATGGATTTTCATAATAAGAATGAAGTTATGGAAGAGAAACCGGATTTGAGACAATAATCTACTTCGAACATGGTCAGAGGTAACTTAGCCTCTTGGTCCTACTGGAAAGATGACGATGATTTAGTATCTGGCATGGATTTACAGCTCGAAGATTTTAATATTGACGAGCAGAATGATAATGACGATAATTTTAAATTAACTATAAATATTGATAATGAAACAAGAATCAGAATCAATAATCCTTGGAGAAAATATTTAATTAGAAAAGTGACTGGCAGAAATGTGGTTTCAGATTCATTCAAGAAAGAAAGGACTATTTTTTCGTGGAAACCTCAAGGTAAGATTCAAATCTTTGATTTGGGTATAAATTCTTTTTTTTTTTCAAATTTGATGATTTAGATGATTTAAGGAAAGTTGTTTATGAAGGTCCCTGGTTTATTGGGTGGCATCTAATTTCTTTAGAAAGATGGTATCCAGAATTTAAATTGTCATCGGATTCCTTCGATTATATGATTGTGATTGAATTCTATAATAAATAAATATTGAGGAAAATTGATAATAGCATAACAAATGTTATTAAAATGAAATGATCACGAATTGTATTTTGAGAAGGAGATTCGCGAGAGTCTATGTTGAGATAGATTTTGCAAGAACTTTTAGATTTATGATATTAAACTTGGAAAATCAATACAAAGAATTAAATAAGAGGCTTTTTTATAACTTATGTTTCAGCTGTGGTTGTGCAACTCATTTTGAAATTTTAGGCTTGAAATTGGATTTCCCTATAATTTTTATGCTTGACCAGATCTGAATACTATTTTGAATAAAGGGACAAGTGTTATTAAGATGTCCGCAGATATTTCTCATCAAAAATTTGGGACGTGGATGATGGTGGAAAACCGGAAAAATCGTTGGAAAAATTTGATTCAAAGACAGAAGGTTCTAGAAAATCTTATCTAAATCGGATTTAAACAAAAGGGGATCAAAACATATTATGGATCCAATCACAATATTGAGTCAACTCGACGAGGTGGATCAGGTAATAATTCAGATAATGCCCATTTGGATAGTTTAATGGGTCGAGTTTATGGGAATATAGCTAAGCCCATTAGTGGAAATTTGTGAACACACAGAATAAAGCCCAGCAAAGTTTGTCTTTTGTTAATAAAAATCCCACAACAAAGATTTGCTTAATTAGAATTAGGGCTGTCAATCCCAATCTGAAATCCGATAGCCGTTTCCGAAAATCCGGAATCCTATAGGATATTATCCGATATAACGGATATCGGATGTCGGAAGCGGATATTCTATCGGATATTTACGTGTTATCGTAATGGAACCGGCTTAGCCAATATCCGTCCGATAACATCCGTACCGATAAGACATTTTCAGCAGAGAGTAAAGACTAAACCTACCCGGCTACCCCCTCTTCTTCATTCACTTCTCTAGTTCAGTAGACAGTAGTTTTCCTTCTCCCCATTTCCTTCAGACTTCAGTGAACAAAATAGGAGATTCACGACCATTATCTCTCTTGGTCTCGGCTTTCTCTTCACCACCATCTCTCTCAACGCCACCATTCCATCACCACCACCTTCTTCTTCCTCTATCGTTTTAAACAGAAGTACAGAAGCAGAATAGTCGAATCATTACCATCACAGCACTGAATAGGTATGTTGTATGATATTCTCTCTTTATTCTTCTTTGATTATGATGTTATGTGTTAGAACTAGGGTTTATGAAATCATTTTTTTTTTTTTTTGGAAATTAGGGTTAATCAAAAATATTTGTTTTTTTTTGTAATGCTTGTAATTGGGTTCTTTTTGGTTAAAGTTTAGAATTGTTACTTGTCATTTGTTTTAGTGTTATGATTTGATGAATTGGGTTGAACCCCTGTTTATTTTCTATACATTTTATGCACTACTCCATTTTATGATTTAGATGCTAAATTGGTGCATTGATTTCTTTTTGCTATGCTAATATTGTTGCAGAAAAAGAAGGAGTGGGTGCTGATGTACTAATACGTTCTTATGCTCCTATTTGTGGTAATTTTTTCTTTTCTTTTTTTCTTTTCTATGCTTTTCAGGTTAAAGTTTCGACTAAGATATCTTCATAGATTTATTAGGCTTTATGTTTTTCTTTTTTGCTTGACATTATTTGGTGATGTGAATGTGCTAGTTGTTTCACTTAATTATGGATACAGCCTGCAATTTCATTTGTCGACTATAAGAAATGACTGTACAAAATTGTTTGCTTGTATAGTACCTTTTTAAATTGCATCACTGCTGTTTTGGTAAGTGGTGTGATTGCAAGAATCTGAAGTACATATTGTTAGGGCATAGGATAGTCATTGCCTTGGAAAACAGGGGTGTGGATGTTAAGTCAATTTAATTCTTAAACTAGTACTTTTTAACCCTGAAGCTTCTATGACCATTATATGGATATGGTTTCTCACATAGAATCTTTTTGTTTCAAAATACCTTTTTTCTGAAAAAACAAAAAAAAAAAAAAAAAAATTTGTGCTGAGAACACCTATATACTTATTATTTACCAGTCTTTGATCATCCAAGAGGCTTCACACTTGAGAACACCTATATACTTATTAACAGATAGATGGAGAATGTGATATTTCTTCTGTTTTTACGGTTTGTTGTACATAAGGTTTTATAACTATTGTTTTAAGCTATATCGTCATCTAGCTTGTCTCATTCGTTGTCATCACTGATACAATGTGAACAAACTTTGCTCATGGCAAAATATTCCAAAAATGGATCAAGCATATTCTTACCAGAGGTCTTATAGTATCTAAACCTTACCATACCTAGTTTAACAGCTATATTGTCAAATATCCATTTAAAATTCAAACTGTTTACATTTACTATGTTCAGCCTTTTACGGTATACCTTGCTTTCAGCACCTAACCTTTTCAATTATCACAAGGTCTACTCGTTTCTCCTAAGTGTTATCTGGATCCAAGAATTTACCGTTGTCTAGCATTGAAGTAAGAAACACCATGAATTGTGAAAGGTCATTCTCCTAATGTCAATATGTCAAATTACAGGTTTAGTTAAGCAACGTCGCGGGCAGAAGACCGAAAAGCTCGTTCTCCTTGTAGGGCCTGGTAAGGTCAGTTTCTTCATCTTGTAATGATGTACTGGGTTGAGAGCCCCTAACCATCAGTTTCTTCATTCTCCTGAAAAGCACCTAACCATTAGTTTTTCAAGCATTTCTTTTCCTAGGTGATTGGTTGCCAAATCTCAATCACAATGCTAGTACTAGTAGTACAGGTTAGTAACTTTCCTTTATTTTCCTTTACTTTCATATTTCTTGCACTGCCAACTAACAAATTTTAATTTCTTTGAAATACAGATGTACTTTGAAAGCTGCATTGCAGGCTGTATCTCAATGACAATGAGTCAATGACAATGCTAGTACAAGTTTCAGTTTCTTTGTGTTTTCTTTTGCTACAAGAACAATAGAACATGTAATTTATAAACTGTGATCATTTGTGTGTGTTTTGTATGTGTTTGGACTGAATTATGAACTGGAAATGCTTAAATGAACTGAAAATTTTGAAGTGAAAAAACAGGTTTTAAGATTTATATCATCTATCGGATAATATCCGATATCCGATAAGCTTATCGAAAAGGAATCAGATTTGAAGTTTAAGATTCCGTCGGAACTTATCGGATTTTGGAACCGGCTGAGCCAATATCGGTTTCGATAGCATCCGTTGACAGCCCTAATTAGAATGATAATCCTGTATCTAGGAGTAGTAAATATGCATACGGATTCTATCCCAGAGATGGGATGGACAAATTAGAGGATGGTCGTGATGATTCAAACTTGGTTCAAATGAATCAACCGACATGCAATGCACATACTACAACTAAGATTAAATATATCAATTTTCCACGACGGAACGACATCGACTTTATTTTTTCTTCAAAAAATCAGTTTTCTTCTCTTAGTACATCGTTTTGTGAAAATGGAGAATCAAGCAGATAAGATGTTAAAAGTGGAAATGGAACCAGAAGTGCTGATAGCGCTAGTGGACGAAGAAGAGGTCAAAACAGAGCAGGAGAATCAAATAAATCCTGAATCGGTTTTCTGGAAACTCAAACAGGCCCTTGGTAGGGACGTGAATGTTAGAAGAGTTGTTGAAAGTATTGATATAAGAGAGATAGATCCATGTGGTCCATAATACCAAATATTGGTGAAAGAATAATGACTTATATTGCATAACATTCAAATAGTAATTCTACGAATAGTTTATTGGTTTGATAACCCATATTTCTTTTTTTATGGTTTTAGAAGACAAGTAAATATAAATACTATTCTAATACCCATATATTTTCAAGATACTTTTTTAATATCCAATTTGCATATTTCAACTAATTTTTATCTTTAAATATAAATATAGGTAACTAAAATGCCCTCACCATCAACAACAGTACCTGTAGTATAAGAAGACCATTTTCAGCCAAAACCGAATCACATGAACTCGTAAAACTCTCTATGAATTCATACCCGACTGCTTCTAACATCTCATTGTTGAAAACATTTGATAGTTTGCTCAAATTTCACATCACGCATACGACCCAGATGGTATCAGGCACTTGACGATAATCACACAGAAGAAACATTCCATTCTCTGTGAACTTTCATGGAGGAATTTTCTTAGAGAATTCTTGCTCATGTGGTGTATAAAAAGGTTTGGTTGAGTCACAAAAGATGTTAGAAAGGTTGGGTAGATCTCAGGAAGCTAAAAAGAGCGAAAAAAATCAATTCAGAATTTTTTTTGTGCTGCTGCTGCTGAAGAAGACGGGAAGAACAGAGAAAAGGCAATTCTTTCTTCAACCCATCATCAACGCTTCAGGTTTGCAACGTTTATCTTCAGCTGCAATGGTTTCTTCAACCAATCAACAACGTTTATTTTCAACTTTGCAACGTTTATCTTCAGCTGCAACGGTTTCTTCAACCAATCAGCAATGTTTATCTTCAGCTTTGCAACGTTTATTTTCAGCTGTAATATTTTCTTCAACCAATCAACAACGTTTATCTTCAGCTTCATTGGAACAGTTAATCTGTAACACCAGAAAATTATTGTAGATTTCCTGTTTTATTATTTTTAGCTTTTTTTCTTCTTCTCAAGCACTTTTGAGCCATGTACCAATTTTTTGAGAGTGTTTTGAGCATGATGATACTAGTTTCATACTAGTATAAACATAGATGAAAACGAATTCAAGTTAGGATGCAACCAGATTCATCATTGTTATTTTCGAATATTTTTTTTTAATTTTATTTTAAACCAGAATGCAATCAGTTTCATCCGAGCTATTATTCGATATATTCTTATTTTATTAGTTTAAATCAGGATGCATCCAGTTTCATCCAAGCTATTTTTTGAATAACTTTTTCTATTTTATTTTAATTCAGGATGCAACCAGTTTCATCCTAGCTATTTTCTTTCGAAAAAAAAACTTTTGAATTTACTATCAACAATGGATATTGTTTTGAAGATAATTTAAAATTCTTTCCAAAAATATAAGTTTTATTAAAATCGGATACATATTTTGAATGTTATGAATGTTTTTGTGATTTGTTTTTAAATTAGAGAGAGAAAGGATAAAAAAGAAATCAATTTAAAGATTAAGCACACAATTGTCTTGTTTTTTTTGTGTCTATTTCACCCATCCCTAATTTTTACAAATCCATTAGAACCATATTTTAGGGAATCTTAGGTAATAGACCCATTTTTCGTTCTACGAATGTCAGGATTTTATGCAAAGATTCGATCGAGAAGAAGAGTGTTAATGGAGGAAGCACATGTAGAGGAGTAACCGCCATTTCAGAGTTGACATACAAAACATATAATATAACATACCAATTTGTCCTAGGATCAATGGGTATCCTTAGCTCAAGTGGTTCATATGAATGCAGAAATGGCACACCGTCTGCGCTTTAAAGGTTTGTCTTGCGGATTGTATTCAAATGATCTTTTGGGGTTTGAGATAGAGATAATGACATGCTGGGATTTTCCTCCAATAAAAAGTACGTACAAGAGCTCGATATGGAAATGCCTGATCCCATAAGTGATGGAGAAAGGCATGGACAAATTGAGAAACTTTTCCTTATGTCACACAGAAAGCGCATTTGTCGGGGTTTACCTTCATATTGTAGGTACGCATTGCCTCAAAAATTTCTCGCATGTTGTTGAAGTGATCCTCCGCCAATTTTTTTTACGAGCATATCATCTACATAAACCTCTAGCGTGTTCGATCCATTTTTCGAAGATTGCATTCACAAGCCTCTAGTAGGTTTCCTCCGGATTCCTTAATTCAAACGGTATCCTAGTATAGCAATATATCTCATGTGGGGTAAAAAATAGTATGCTCTTGATCCTCTTCTACGAGCATAATCTGATTATGTCCTGAGTATCGATCCATGAAAGATAATATTTCATGGCATTCGACTGCGACGATAATATGATTTATGCTCGAGAGCGGGCAAATATCTTTGGGACACGCTTTGCTCAGGTAGGAGTGGAGCGTTCTTTAATTTCTATTCAGGAGTTTCATGTCCTATCGCAACTCCCCACGTTTTGGCTTTAAGAGAAAGTTTTTTTTCTGCTGTGTTAATTAGGTATTGGTCGATCTTAACATTCTTGTACTTCAATTTGCACTTTTCCTTTTAGACATGCTGCGCCTCTA
Organism: Papaver californicum; assembly: GCA_023531435.1. Classification (NCBI taxonomy): domain Eukaryota; kingdom Viridiplantae; phylum Streptophyta; class Magnoliopsida; order Ranunculales; family Papaveraceae; genus Papaver; species Papaver californicum. The sequence goes on along the minus strand of JAJJMC010003936.1, from coordinate 13,107,871 downwards.
CCCGTACCATGTTCAATTGGGTTTCTTTATCTTGGAAGCTCATTCCAACGATCTAATATCTCTTGATATGTATTTCTTATTTTGGTGTCGGGAAACATATATGCTAGTGGTAGGTTGCTTTTAACCCCTTGAGGCGGAGGACCCATAATCTCCCGATAATTGTATGAATGGAGATGGCGTGTCTACTATGCTGAACCTGGTATTTACCTTGATCGGACCTGCCATTACTTCCATTATGATTTTTTTTAGCTTGGAGACTGCTCCATTGGATTTGTACATGGCATAACACGAGGAAACGAACTGCTCATCCTTAAGCTCCATCATTTGAAATGCGTCATAAAATAGCACGTTGAGAGAGCTTCCACCTTATATATGAAGATTTATTTTACGTTGCAAACCGACATGGTACAGTCAGCAATAACAAATTATTGTGAGTTTCTATCTCTCGATCTACGTCGTAGGTGGAGAACGTTACTGGGGTGTCCATCAAATCTTCCCACTTTTCAGTTATTCTCCCATCTATTTTGAAGATCTCGCAATTTTCTACCCCCTTTACAATCACTTATCCGTGTCTCCCGATATAGAAGGTTGTTAGTTTTCTAACTGCATGATCATAGTCCTGCAGTTGTTGAGGAGGTGCATAGTCTTATGAATTTGTCAACGCTCTGGAGGGCTTAACAATTGAAGGAATTACCGCAGCTCTTTTACAACGATCATCTTCTGGATCTGCACTTTAAGAATTTTTTACTTCTCTCATATGTGACTATTGAAAAAAATGATACCAAAAATAATCCCTGGAATTCTCTGCATTTGGGGGTTGCCTCCTTTTTGACCATGGAAATTAAAACTTCATTTATCCTTGACTGCGTGCATGATCCACAAATAACTGGTATTTAGCTTGGTGAAGACTTGATCGTCGAATTTTTGATTTATTCTCATATTGTACCTTCCACGCTTGTTGTCGTGTGGGTTCACTATACTAATGGATCGTTTAACAGATCCTGATCATGCGAGTTCCACAAATTTTTTTTGGTGCGCTGTCTTTTGCCTATACGATTGTGTCCTAAGATAGTGAATTTTTAGCAAAGGGTAAAATAGTAAAATTATCTCTTCCCAGCAGTAGAAGCGTAGAAATAATATAATTTGAAAATGCTACTGACCCGGCATCAAAAGTATAAAAATCATCTATACTTACATAACACGATGATTTTTTGTCTCACCCAGCGGCTGGGATATAATCCCGAGTTTGTAGTAGTGGATGGGATCTTCCCTTCCCTCCCATGAATAGGGAGATCTACTTAATCCAACGGTTATTTCTCCTAATTAATGTAAGGCCCCATTGAAAGCTTTTATTAGGTGGTGTTTAATACTTTTTATTTTCAGCTTTATCCCACGTTAATAGCGCGTTCGGTTTGGGTTGTTGGGAGCCCAGGAATCCAATTTCATGGGAATTGGCCCAATTCCCCCGAGCCGAACAATCCATATATTATCAGAATCGGATTCTCATGGAATCCAATTCCCTGAAAATCCTTATTTTTTATACACCGGCCCATAGATGGAATAGAATCCAATTCTGGACCTCTAAATCCTTATTTTTTATACACCGGCCCATCGATGGAGTAGAATCCAATTCTGGACAAAAAATATGGGAATTAAAAAAAATGACTAAATTAACCTTCAAACAAAACTAATTTCTCTTGTTTTTCATTCTTCTGTCTTCTGAAATAGAGAGACAAAATGGGAGAAAAGAAGAAAACCTTGATGGAGATCGACCATGATTGATTGATTGATGTTATTCATTCATTCATTCTTCTTCTTCTTCTTCTTCTTTTTCGATAGGAAACCAATATTATTAGCGAGTGTGACCATAATTATCACAATAGTAGGAATTGGGGATGTAGGGTTTGCTACTCACGCAAGTGTGACAAATAAGGAATGTACCGTTGCTTGGGGTATGTGTTTCTAATACCCTTGAATATTTACATGTTTATAGAGTTTGTTGTTGGTGTTCATTGTATAATTATGTGATTTCAATTTTATGGTGTTTTGATTTTAAGGTTTGAGTTTTCTTTATGGAGTTTGTTGTTGTGTTCATTGTATAATATGTTTTTGATTGTTTCTTATGCCTGCAAATGTTACATTGTGCATATGAAAGAAAGAGCTCAGCCTTTTGTTTGTTGTCTGTTTTGTGATTAGTCCAAGACTTTTTGGTCAGGAAATTCATCCTACTTTGGTTGGAAAATTAGTCCATGCCATTGATGACTCCTACCATTAGATCATAATTGCCTTTTCTTTGCTTCAATTTTTTTTTTTTTTTTTTAGTATTCTAAAGTAGAATGGTTTTTCATATATGCACTACCGATGTTTCCTACGAGGGTGGGAAACTGTGTATTTGAAGTGTTCCTATTTTTGTTTTGGATCCTTCATTTGTTGAAATGAATATCATATCCATCCCATTATGTGTTATGTCTCCCCTGTAAGATAAACCGACTATGCGACTACCTTCAGTGAAACAAACAAACAAAACCGATTTCACCTCATAAACCTTTGTCACCATAACAAAATATCATATCCATCCCATTTCAGTTAGGCGGTTAATACTTAAATCTCATGTATTGTTTCTTTGTCAAAGAGAGATATGAGTGATTGATGATATAGAGATCTTGGCACTATTAGTTACTAAATTGAGAGTGAGATCCCAAGGGAGTAGAAGTGAATATTGAACGGGTACATCTAGAATTAAAATGGTTACTTGTAACTGAATTTTATTCTGGTTTAGATCTGAGTCAAAAGCTTGCAGCAACGCAATGATGAATAATTGGCCATAATTATTCTGAGTTGTGTCTGTGTTTCTTCGCAACAACACAGTGATGAATAATTGTCCATAATTACTTAGATTACTATAAGCTTGCAGCTGGTAAGAACATATATGTGGTAGTGGGCAGATTATGTTTATGTCCTCATTTTGACTTTTAAAATGCTAAAATGACATCTTCATTATCACCTGAGTTGGTCACAAGATCAAGGACGTTATTTCCTTTTTTTACCTGTGCTAAGGTACAAATTATATATATTATCACAGATGCCCCAAGTGTTGTTAGCTTTGTTATTGGATTTGATGATTCAAATGTGATATTTATTCTAGGTATAGATTGGGAACTCAAATTTTATTATTATTGTGAAATGAATATTAATTGGCATGATTATCATGATTTTAGGTGTTTTGATGTATGTGTAGTAAAAATTGATTCCTTTACTGAGAATGAGTTGTTGTTTCTTACTTGTTTTCTGAAATGTTTCTCAAAGTTTGTTCCTCGTTACCTGAAAATATGACTGAAAGAACTAAGACATTTCTGCTTACGTCGAAGATACTAGTCTGAATCAGTTATACATTTGCAACTAAAAGCATGGCCTGATGGCCCTGTGTGGAACTTGGGTAGCTATCTAATTGCAACTACAGGTGTATTACATATTCTATTTGAACATAACCATATCTCCATGCATGGGACAATATAGAACATCACTAGTGAGGATTATTAAGCATTATTTTCTTTTTCACTATTCTTGTGATGACATGTTTTCAATAATTACCATGAAAAGACATAGTTGTGTCGGTTGATATATTAGTCGAGTTTTAGATTGTCTTGACTCTGTTTATAGCTAACACATCAACCTAGCAGGTCCAAGCTGAGTTCATTAATTGACAAACTAAAGGTCAGCTTAAACGTCCCATCTATCATCTTCTTGTATATTGACAAACTAGGCTCTGTAAGAGACTTGATCGAATATAGGCTTTGTTGCTACATTATTATTCATCAGGAGTACAGGCAGGGTCCCCACTATTCTGAAGTGTTTTGTGCTATGCTGCTGTAAACTAGATCTTTCTTTTCTGTTCTCTGCTGCTGTAAACTAATCTTTGAGAATTGAGATATGGTTTCTTTTGTTATATTCTGGACTGAAATATGTGAAGTTCTATTTCGTTGTTCATGGTTTATGGACTTAAATTTTGTTGTTTGTGGTTTTTGCAGTCTCATACAAGTGCAAAGAGAGTGTATTGGAAATATTTTTCTCATTTGGACGCATTGGTTGAGATATTTGTTGAAGATAGAGCAAATGGGAAAGGAGATGCATCCTTAGTTGAAGAGTTAGAAGAGATAGACAAAGAAGATGAATAACAAAAGGAGCAAGAAACTGAACAAGACCAAAGCAACCAGTGGCTCTGGATCGTGTTTTTAAAGGAAGAGTTAGTTGTTCGCAGACATAGGAGATGCTGAGGTTGTCATATTTCAGTAGCCAGGTCTTTTAGAGAGTATTGATAAGATTTTCACCTAAACTGAACAAGATAGTTTTTTTATTTTATTTGTGGAGAACAAGATAGATAGCTCATTTTATTGCATGGAATTGCTTGCGCCGGATAAATGTAATGGTGACATGCAGTCTATGTCAGGAATTAAAATAATTTAAAATTTAAAATTTTGAATTTTTGAATTGGTTAAGTATAGGTATTAGAATTTCAAACATCAAGGGTATTTGAGTAATATTATATATTTGGATTACCATGTAATCCAATTAACTCAACCAAACACAATTCTTTTCATCAAGGAATTTATTATGGGGTAATCCAATTCCCTGGTTTTGAAAATCTTGAACAGAAAGCCCTATAAATGTAATGAATTACTTTTCCTCTTCTCGGCGAATTCAATTTTTTTTTTCCCTTTCTTCATTCCGGTAGGAGGAACCCTAAGAATGATTCACCCTTTTGATTTATTCTTCAACACAAGAAGATACTTCCAATAAAACCCAGGCAATGAATAGCCTACTCATCTCCCTTAATTTATTGAAAAAAGGGAAGATCATGCAAGCTTTTCAATGACGTTTCTTCGATCGATTTTATTCTTCATCCTTCTAATGCAACTTACTTTTTAAAATCATAACAAGTGAAAAAAAACTAAGGTGACCATCCTTATCACACAAAAACTCCTCTTATATGTTGAGATCCATAAAATACCATATTCTTCAAAAGTGATATAAGAACCCTATTTATTTTAAATTGCACTAATAAGTCCGTTTTATTTTAAAAAGTACCCATACTACCCTCCTATACATCTTCTTCTTTCCCTATAAGATCTATTGTTTCTCTATCTCTAAATCTTCTTCTTTCCTCCTCCTACTACGACCATGAAACTCATCTCCTAATATTCCACCAACACCGTCTCCCACCACAACCACCACCACCAGCAATTGGAACTTTCAGAGAACTTGTTCTTGAAGCTTGCTGCGAATTGATGGGAAGAGTCGATGCAAATCATCGTTTTATGACTGAAACATCATCGAAATTGAACCGAAAGATAAGTTTACTTTCTTTATATCATTTTAACTCAAACAAAACTTCAATCAATCGATTTCGAGTTGACATTAAAATTCAACAAAACCGAGTTTCAAGAGTTTCGAAAAACTAAATCATCGATTTGATCTCGATTTTTTTTCCTAATTCATGATCGGAGTATAGATTTGTAATCATCTATAGTCGATCTCTCTTTTGAGATCAAAAAAATTGAAAAATTTACCAAAAGTTTTTCTAGGGATTTTGATTGATTTTTATTCAATATCTTAACCCTTAATCTTAATCAAAAATCTGATTTCAAATTAAATTCAGTTTACCTAAATTAATGTTACCCATCTAACATTTTCGGAAACTATTTAGTTTTGATTTTCGATGAAGGCATGTTGTTAATGATTAGGTTGTGTAGTTTTCATTTTTGTTTTTCTGGTTTTGTCGTTTGACTAGTTGTCGATAAATTAAGTGATGTTGAAAATGTATAAGTTTTCATCCTATTAAAATGACTAGTCTCCACAAATTTTCTTCTTTTATTATCTCAATCAACAATACTCTTGTTGAAGCAATAATCTCTGATAGACATGGTTTTGTCCATGTTTTTCTATGATAGTTTTATGTTAGCAGTAGTATAGTATATATAAAGGACCCTAGTCTGGTGTGGGCATATATGATACAGTAGAAGTAGGTGGATACGTACACTCACTAGCTACGATTATAGCTTCATGCATGTTTCAAATTTGAAGGTTGTGGATGAGAAGTCTTAACTGAGATTCATGATTATAACACCATGCTTCAAGAATGCAATTTTTCGTAGAGTGTCACCACTATCATGCATACAAGCTTAAGACAATATTTTTGTAGTGCTAGCAGTGCCTTATTCCTTTGGAATATGGTTGAAAATAATTAACATAAATATATCTTGTAGTGGTTAGTTAGCATAATTGAATTAACTAATGGACTAGGAGGAATCAAATTAAGTGGTGTACTGGTGTAGCCAAAATCAAGTGATTGTGTAATGCATGTTCTTTGAATTTCTGTGGACTAAGGTTTTAATATTACAAGTTCTGTTTTTGATTTTGATTTCTCCGTAATTTGATGTTCATAGGGTTATGTACATGGTTGCAGTATACAAAAACAAGATGCATGGTCGTGAATACAGTGTCACCAAGTCGTCGCAATATGTGTTTGAAGTTCATTCGACATTAATACAAACAGTCGATTTGCAAAGAAGAACATGTTCTTGCAACCGCTGGCGCATCAA
>JAJJMC010003936.1:13086518-13101262 GCA_023531435.1 Papaver californicum | reverse complement strand
AAGAACATGTTCTTGCAACCGCTGGCGCATCAACGGTTTCCCTTGTGTCCACGCTATCCGTTGTATCATGATAAATGAAGAAGATCCGTATAAGTATGTCAAATTCTACTTTACAGTAAAGTTCTACCGTGAATCCTACGCAAGACCAATTAATCCTGTTCCCACAGTTGAAAATCCTGCGAGTGTGTCTCCAAAATCTGTTGTTCTTGGTCTTGATGCTCTACCACCACCTGTTGCTCCTGAACTTCTCCTTTAGTTGATGAAACCTTTTCTGGTTCCAACAAAGAATCTTCAAAATCTTTAATTAAACCTTGAATCTGAACTTCATGAGCTGAAACCTTTTCAGGTTCCACTGCATCATGTTGTTGTGTTCCTTCAGGCATATTCATTACCTGCAAGATTTATTGATTTCAAAAAAATTAGATTCAATGACAACAAACAAATCAAATAAAATCAAAGTAAAGTAAAGTAAATTATCACCTCAGCATTATCTTCGAAAACAACATTGTCAGACTTTTGTTCACCATCTTCTTCAACCAATAAATCCTTTTCTTTTTCAATCTCAACATCGCCAACATCTTTTTCTGTTTCTTCTTGCCGCAAACCCCTTTCTTTTTCTCTCATGTCATCCACAATATTTATAGCTTTGCTTATCATATCCTGCAATATTTAATATGTTAGATATTAACATATATTAGATATTAACATATATTAGATATTAACATTTCTAACTAATATAATTCTCAAATGATACTTTTCTGGTTTCATTAAAAAAGAAATTCATACAAATCTATTCAAATGATACTTTTCTGGTTTCATTAAAAAAGAAATTCATACCAATCTATTCAAATGATACTTTTCTGGTTTCAATAAAAAAGAAATTCATACTAATCTATTCAAATGGAACTATCATTAACCCAACACACACAAATAAACAAGATCATATTTAACTCATATAATATTTAACATATCACCTCCACATCTTCTTCACTGTTCGAAACCGTTTCAGGTACCGTTTCTTCACGGTTCGAAACCGTTTTTGTTTCCTCTCTTTTACGTTTCCGTCTCACGTAAGTCTTCATCACTGGTTGTAACCTCTCCTCAACATCATATTTGGCCAGAATTGATTGATCTTCTTCAGAAAGCCCATTGTTACCAACGCTTGTAAGTTTTTCAATCAAAATTCTCGCCCACTTATATTTTGCCTTGCAAGGGTTATCTTCATTTTCAGTTCCAACATTCTCTTCATTTCTGTCACCAACAATCTTTTCACTTGTATTACCCTCTTCATTTCCATCACCAACCTGCAGTTCACCATCAATGTACTCTTCAACATGAATATCCTCTTCCTTTATACGCTGGACCAAGCGTATTTCTTGTTCATTATATGGAAGCAAGAAGGATCCCTGACAGTGACCCACATTCATCTGCAGAATACAAGAAAAGTTATGGAACTTGTTTTTATTTCATCATTCTTTTTCATCTGGAATAAGGTGGAATTAAATAAACTATGGAACCTTTTTTTGGTTTCATCATTTTTATTCATCTGGAATAAGGTGGAACCAAATAAATGATTGAAAATTTTAATTCTCAGACATTAAAAATTATAAACAAACAAGAACCGTTGTTGCCTTTATCTTTGAGAAAATTTCTGGTTTATTGCTAAGATCATCAAAATTATTCACTACTTCCTTGCTTATTTCATCTAGGTTCCATCTAGCGAATCTTGCGTACATCTCGTTCCCATCCTGTCTCAATGTGATGTTTGACATCTCGGCAAACCAATAATGAAAAAAACAATACACAACATTCAAATTAGTAATCAAACTCGGGAAAAATAAAAACAAACAATTTATGAATCAAAAGAAACAAAAATTAACCTACCAATGGGTAAATGACGCAACCTGATACATCATCAACTTCTTCATCTTTTCTTATCGACTCAATTAGATACTCATGAAAAACATCTGGCCAACACACCTTATTTATCTCAAATACTTGGTACAAGTATTTTGAAGTCAGATTCTTCCCACCTTTGTTTGGGACAAATATCGAAACCAAGAGAAAGAGGACAAATAGTTTGACGAAGTCTTCAGCTTTGGTTCATCTGCTGCAGTTTCCATCATAGCTCTCATAATATCAGTTTTCCTCATCTTCTTATCTCCCTTAAAATACTCGACCTCAAACATGTTCACCTTTTTCTTCAGCTCATCATCTTTGGCTATATCTACATCCTTCATCATTTGTAGACCAAAAATCACAGCGAACTGTTCAGGTGTGGTCTGGAATATCATATTCTTTGATCTCATTAACTTGAAACAATCTGGTTTCACACGCTTGACACTTTTATAATATGACCCTAAGATCATCTGAATTGCTTTTGTCTTTTTCTTCATTTTTTCTTCTTGCAGCGTACCTTCGTAGAACGGTTTGAAGAAACGCCAAAATGGACAAGCAACAAGGGCCTTCATGTGTTTTTCCTTATTCTGTATCAAAGCTTTTATGTTAGGTGCCTCCGCACACAAATGATGCAACAAGCACCTATATGGTTCTGTAAGTCTTTTTTTCCCTGTTGTTAAACCATAAGTTAACCATGAGCATGATAAGTGCATAATTTATACATTTTAAGTATCATTTCCTTATTCTTATTTGCTAGATTTTGTGTGAATTACCGTGTTTTATTATTACTTTTCTAGTTTGTGCGTTTTATTAGGTTACGTCTCTGAAACAAGCGAAATGGAGCTTTACAAGAGAAGAATTGCCAAAGACCCAGTAGATCCCAGTCCATTCCAGGATTTCTACCCTCCATATTGTAGAGAATTAAATTACGAAGCCAACGGCGAAAGAACGAGGTCATTCTGACTTCGTATGAGAAAGTTATGAGCGAAACGAATACCAAGGGCAAAAAGGTCATTTCAAGAGAGATTACTATTTACACCCCTTCATAAGTTAAGGGCCAGCTGAATTCGAATATTGTTAATGGCACCTGCACTTCTACTCGGGGCTGCCCAAATTCAAATGTTTATAAACAGTAGCCACTTTAGTACTAAGGGCCACTTTCTTCTTCATATGATCCGACCGAGAATGATGATCATGATATGATCATGAAGAAGCACCAGTAGAACACGCAAAGTGCCTTCATATAGGAAGTGAACATGTTCTCCAAGGGAAGATTTTCCAGCATTTCTCAAGTACGGCTCCATGAACTTAAACAAATCTACAAGCAAGCGCTGGACATAGGGTGAAGTCTTCTGAGAATTTCCATAAAACAATTTTGGCATAAAACTCCCGTGACTCACCAGCTCCAGCTCGCGTAACTAAAACCATGAACTTTCAGAGGCTGCAATGCATGGAAGGCATTAGCAAATGCTGTCAGAATCTGAAAGTTGGCACCCTCAAGCACAGGGTCAGGAGAACCAAGATCCAGAAGCCAGTTCACGAACAGTCTGAAATACGGCCTCGGATTAAATGTTATCTTTCTCTCATCACTGTCTTTTTGAATAACTCTGACAGTAACCAAGAATCTTGGGGAGGATAAACAGTTTATTTAATCCCTGATCTACTGAGCAATACTTCAGGATCAGAAACACAAGTTTGGCATACATATCAATAGCAACAAATGACAGAGCTGGAACTTGCTGAGACGATTGCAGCGACAATGAGCGTGAGTCAGTGATGATCGATGATGGCTACAAAGGTTGTTGCCATTGTAGCTCGGTTATGAGATGGAATGGAAGAGTGGGTATCGGTGATTCTTGCTGTTGGATTGAAGACATGGGTTACTCACAGGATGGTTTTTAAGATGTTTCATCAATGGTGGCTGGTTGTTTAATGGAGCTAGAAATGTTCCGAAGTGCTGCTGGTTATGAGGTGGGGTTTCTATAGATGGGTTCTGGCAGTTAGAGACAGTGATGGTTCTTGGTAGCTATCGATGGCAGAGTCTCTGGTGAACTGATGCTGAGATGTGTTGCTGATGGAGAGTCTTTAAAGGTGCAGTCGAGATTGGCTGGGGGGGTTAATGTGCTGTTCAAGGGAAGGTTATACTTGAGCGGCAATCCAAACAAGAACCAAGCCTTGTTTCACACGGAAATCAGTTAAGATAGGCGGTGATTGAATCCGTTTCTTACACGGAAAGAAAATTGATCGGTGGGGTGACAAGTTTCCTAATTAAGGTGAAACTCCAAAAAAAAGGCATATGCGGTGACTTCTCTATATAAATAGAAGACCCTCACGTAGATACAGGGGATATACTGGGATACTCGGACGTGCACACACCCCTCACCCCCCATACAAAAGACTGTACATAAGAGAATACACAGACGCCCGGATACAGAAGAGACGTACAGTCGATATCTTCGACGATTATCGGTTAGTTTGTCCTATTTTATTAATTAATTTTCATGGTTTTTAAGAAAGCCATGTTGGGATAATTCTCTTGTTAGGGCGAAAGGATGAACTTATAGAGACGATTTTTATTTGTGTTTCGAAACTAGGGTTTTTAACTGTATGAACTAAATATTATTAATTTGTCTCTCTCTCAACGTTTTACCGTCTCGATGATTTTTCATGTTCTATGCCATGTATAGTTCATTGTTTGATTAGTAGAAGGACTCGTTGAAACCTCGTATTAAATCGTTTTATGAGTATTCTTTGACTCTTTATGCCCCGTATATTTAGTACTTCGAAATTCTACTTTAGGTTGAGAACAAACAATTCTTTTCGAAAATTCTTTCTTTAGTGCTTAATTAAAAATCTTCCATGTAGTAGTAGCTAGATTTGATACTGTACATGAGTAAAATTGAGACCCTATGTGACGAACACAATTAAACTCTGACCTACAACGGATTCCCGGAACCTTAACATTTTCCTCGTACTGTTTTTAAAACTTTATTAAATAATTTTAATTCATTAGTTAATTTAATTCTTTATAATAAAAACCTAAAAAAATATTTTAATCCAAACTCCTCGTGGGAACGAACCGTATTTGCATTTGTCTACATCTTTCGACACTGTGCGCTTGCGGTAAAACAAAGTCGGTTTTTCGACCCATCAGAGCACCATAAGTAAACCAATTTTGGTTCCATCGAAATAGGCATTAAGTAAAAAATACCAACACTGTTGGTCCCAACCATACAGAGAAATATGATGAAACCAATTTTGGTTCCATCAAAATAGACATTAAGTAAAAAAACACCGGCACTGTTGGTCCCAACCATACAGTGAACACGATGAAACCAGTTTTGGTACCTTCAAAATAGGTATTAATTAAAAAACACCAACACTGTTGGTCCCAACCATATATGGTAGATAATGAAATCTGTTTTGGTTCCATCAAAATAGCCATTTTAAGTAAATAAATAAGGTGAAAACAGATGAAACCTAAAACCATGCTACAAACAGATGAAACCAAGATGAAAATCAGTGAAACCTAATTACAGAAAAATGTAATTCAAACCTAACTATGAAACCGGTGATTTCGAAACAGATGAAACCTCATTACCCAAATTCATTGATGAAACCAAAATTGTGAAACTAAAAATCATTGATGCATGTTGATTTTCAACCATAAACAATCACTGAAGAACAATGAAACTTCGATTTACCTATTGGAGAATCTTGTTTCTTAACTGTTTTATTAAGTTTTTTGTTCATCTTTTTATCTTGTTTCTTCACCATTTTTAATGATGTTCAGTGATTTTGTTTCGATTTTTGGTTTGATTTAAATTGTTAGAGAATAGAATAGAAAGATCTGAGTTAATAGTAGAAGGAGGATGTGTGAAACTTAGTATATCTACTGATGATGATGAACAACCGTTTGAGAATCAGAAATTCAGTTTTTGATTCTGTTTTTTAATGTACTGGTGGTGATGGAGATGATGACGGCGAGGATGATGATGATGATTATGACGATCAGGATGATATGAATGAAGATTAAGATGATGTTGTTTCAGGAGATTTTTCTGGTGATTTTGAAAATGGGGAACAGTTGAAATTCTGGAAGTGGTTGAAGAGGGAACTAATTTCGTTTCAAATTGAATGAGTGAGAAATAAATGAGAGTGAGCGGTTTTATTAAGGGTAGTTTAGACAGATGGTTTCAAATGGGTTTTTTATGACAAATTTGTTTTGTTGGGTTTTTTGTTGTTGGATAGTGACACCTTTGGGGTTATAACCCACGACCTGTAATTTAAACTGCAATTGGGATTGAAGTTAGATATCAGCAATATCAAAATTTTGGAGTTATAAAATTCAAAGTTTGAACCAGTTTCATTCATTTATGAAAAGACACCAGGTTTTACTCGGAAATCATTTTCTGATCATGCTGCTTACTTGATTGTACACTTCTCTTGGTGCATATGCTTATGAATTTATGCTCGGTTGATTACATAAAATTCTATTGTTCAACATCTCGGTATACACAGGTACACCAAGGAACTATAAAAAGGTCTTACAGGTAAAATTGTTGATGAAAAATTCTCACTGTACCAAGATTTATTTTAATTCCGAAAATAAGATTTGGCCTAATAAAATGGCACATTATCTATAGCTACAAAGATTTACCGAATAATAACTATAATCTTGACACCTTATACACAAAGCGATTCACTTTAATCTAGCTACCTCATAAAATATAACCAGCAATAGCTTTAAAAAAGAAAGCTTAGTATGGCTGCCAAGTTGATAGAGGGGCTTCTCATGTGAAGACAAAATAGAGACATTAGGTAGGAATTTTAAAAACCCCTTATCCATGATATTTTCATAATGGCTACACTACCCCTGATTAGTTAATATTAGTAAAACTAATTAGCTAATAGATTAAGCTAATAATAATTAATCTAAAATAATCTTATACTTAATCAAATCAAATCAAATTTTTTTTTTTTTTTTTTGGTTTGTTGGGAAGAAAAAGTAGAAGAAATGAAAAATAATTTTTCAGGTTTTTTTTTAAAACACTAGATTTTGATTCACTCAACCGGAGTAGTCAGGTATACCTCTAACTTAAACTCTTGGTCTTTTTATGGCTCAAATTTGATGAAATTACGTAAAAAATTATGTTTTTTTTTGTGATTCAAGGAATTTTACGGTTGGGTTTTCATGTCGAACCCAACCATAAATGCCATTTACAGTTAGGTGTTCATCCTAACCAAACCGTAACCGTAATTTCATGGCGGAAAACCAAATCGTAACAGTTTTACGGTTGGGTTTTCAGCATCATACCCAACCATAACTAACAATTACGGTTAGGTGTTCATCCTTATCTAATCGTAACCGTATTTTCATGGAACAATCTATCGTAACAGTTTTACGGTTGGGTTTTAGCATAGGACCCAACCATAACTAATCTTCAAAAAAACAAAGCTTTCCTATCCGGGATAATTTACGGTTGGGATTTGACAAACAAACTCGACCGTAAATACCAATTTTAGTTTTACATAAAGGTCTATACGGTTGGTTACGGTCCTATAGACCTAACCGTAAATCTGTCAACCGATTTCATCCAATATTTACAGTTGAGTTTGGGCTTCCCAACCCAACCGTAAAACATCCTTTGGACCATGAGTTTAAGGTCAAATTGGGGTTTAAAAATCAAAATTTTAAACTTATTCAATCATTTTAACTAGATTGAAGGTAAATTAGGTCATTCAAACAAACAAAAACCGAAAACAACACAAGTACTAGAATATAATTTTTAATGATCCAGGAATATTTACGGTTGGGTTTGGGCTTTCCAACCCAACCGTAAAATTGATATCCATATTTACGGTTGAGTTTTGGCTGAAAATCCAATCGTAAATCTGGCATAATTTTTTTTTTCAGTTTTACGGTTGGGTTTTGACTCAATAACCCAACCGTAACTCTGGGAATTATAATATTGATAGTTTTACGGTTGGGTATGGACTTGCGAATCCAACCGTAAATAATCAGTTGTTTTGTTTTTTTAATTGATTTCTCCTTTGCTTGGTTTCCAACTTGAAATTTTTGTAAATAAAAAATGAAATTTAGCTAGACCAATTTAAGATAAAAACTTTCTCATACATTCTAACTAAATTGAGATATGAATATTGTCGCAAGAAGTTATAATCCACCCACAAAAAAAAACCTAAGTTTGACGCAATTGTTATAATCAACGTAGATTTAGGGAGAAGGAGGAGGGGTGTGTCGATCACCACCCCGAACTCTTTTTTTCCTCGTGCTACAAAGAGTACGAAGACCAGCACGACCGCCACGAGTACGAGAACCAACACGACCTCCACGAGTACGAGCACCACCTTGCACATCCTCGGCTTCATCATGTGTCTCTTCATCACTAGGTTGCGGCTCCCTTCGGATAATAGTCACATCTCTTGTACCGGCTCTACCGCTTTTTAAGCTTCGCACCGTCTCATCTTCGTTTGATTCATGAAGCTTCCTCATTTTGGCTTGCAGGTTCTTTAATTGCTCAAACGTCGTCACATCACCTCTACTTAGGCATGGAGTCATAGACTCTGCCAATGCAAGTGCTTTCTTTTTGAAGTTATTTTTTTATTCACATATGAAAATAAATGTTGGTTGAGTCTTTAGTAATAAATCTTAAAAACATTACTAACATAAGTAATTTACGTACCAAATTGAAATATGCCTTTTTCCAAACATCAATGACACCATCTCCTGTGTTGTTTCCTTGACCCCTTTGAAGTATTCTCATAGATTCTAGATCAATATTAATCACATTTGGATGACCAAAATGGCGATACCAATCCAAGTAATCTTCTGCGGCCTCTTTTGTGCCCGGAGATGGATTTACCTCCTCCCTTTGGATTTGGTATTCTGGTTGATGGCGGTTGTTCCAAACCGCGACCGAAGGCGTTGGGATGTAGTTGAGCACGATGCTTGGGCCTTAGATCATGGATCCATTCACACACAATTTAAAGGCTTCGATTGTTAACTTGGTTTGGACATATCTATATTAGCGGAGAGTTCGACGAGGGTTGCACATCACAAACCCAAACAGATGGTACAAAGGCCCGTTGTAGCCTGAAACGTCCAATAACTTACGTAAATCTTCTACTACTCCATCATCATCTATGTCAATCTTCACATAAGGATCAAACACCACATCTTCTACGGTGAAAGCATCAATTTCACTTCTCTTCTTTGCTATCTGCACTTCTTTATGCTTTGACTGAGTACCGGTGAATCTGAATTTCTTTTCTGTAGGTCCAGTAAAATCGCCGCTCCACTCCGTCTTAGGAGCCAGGCTCGGAAAGTGATCATAGACCCATTCCTATGAAGATAATAAATATTAATATAAGATAATGTGCAAAAAAAATAAATGAATCTAAACATTGAAATTCCAACAATAAATTACCTGAAGAAGACCAGTATTCTCGGCAATCTCAGTACCTCTAATCCTTGAAGCTTTTCTAAGGTTGGAAAGTAGTTAAGCGAGGGTGGCATTTCCCCATGAATACTCTTGCGTCTTCTGGAGATCCGTCAACCACTGTAGAAAGTGAAGGTTGACCCTATTTCCTGAGTTGTCAGCGAAGAAGATGGTACCAAGTAAATATAGCAGATACGCCCTGGCTGTACGTATAACTCTAGTTTCATCTATGACGACCCCATCCTTTTCCAATTGGAGGGTTCCTCCAAACTTCTCCCTCAGACTACGCAACAATATCTTCTTGGTCATACCTAAACCTTTCTTCGTTGCCACACCCGGTTTATCTCCAGCAGCCAATTTAAACTCTAACTCGGCTTCTGTCTTCTCCCATCCAAGTGTATCTTTGACAAGGACACAGAGATGACTCCAAGACATGTTGTTGTCAAAAAATCTTCATATACGGCTTTTCCTTCAACTTGTAAGCCAAGAATTGACTTGACATCATCCGACGTTATTGTCATCTCGCCGAATGGGAGATGAAATGTACCGGTTTCAGGCCAATAACGTTCCCTGAAGGCTGTGCAGGTAACACTGTCATATTCCAACGTAGAATTGGTAATTCCGGGAGCTAACCCTGTACCATTTACGAGAACTTAGACGACCATACATTCTTCATCTAACGGCCAATGTTGAGCCCTTTGACGAACCAATTTCTTCACGGCCTGTGTATGATCCTACAAAGAATATAAACAATCTTTTTTTAACTTGAAGTTAAACAAACGGAAATTTAACAAAACAAGAGAAGTTTTTAGATTAATACCCTAGTCTCAGCAACTTTGGCAGCCCATGAATGCGGATAACCAAATAATATTGCAGACCTTTCTGAGGCCTCACCCCAAGGTCTTCCATTCTTTTTCTTAGGCAACAACACGTCTTTTCCTTTTGGGAATATGATTGCCATTCGGTTCTGGCTGCTTCCTTGGCTTTTTTTCCTTCACTTGAGGTTGAGTAGAAGCAACAAGAATTTCTTTACCTTTGCTTTGAGCGACAAAGTGTTCTCCGTCCGTCTCTTCTTCATCACAATGTTCCTCTTTTGGTGGTTATCTAATCACAACCGCACCTCCACTGAACACCGGTAGATCTTCGAAGTCTTGGAAAACATTATATTCCTCTTGAGGTAGTACTTCTTGAGTAGAGCTACCACCCCCTACCTCAAAAGTCTTCTTCTTCTTATCGTTATTTCTCAAGCCTCTATTATCTACCCCTAAATGAACTCCGTGGCGAGGGGTTGGAGTGTGATCAATTGGTGTTAAATTATTACCCCTTTTCTTCTTGAGTTTTGCTCTATCCTTATTCCTACAACATACAAGCAATACAAGTTAGATAATTTACAAACAGTTCAACACAAACAATCAATCAAAAATTTGAAAATTCATAAGTCTTTACGGTTGGGTTACACATATCGAACCCAACCGTAAATAATCAACAACAAGAAGTTAACCTACAAAGAGACTTTACGGTTGGGAATTGACAATCCGACCCAACCGTAAATAATCATCAACAAAAAATTTGAACTAACCAGGAGAATTTACGGTTGGGAATTGATAATCGAACCTAACCGTAAATAATCCTCAACACAAAAAATTTGACATATGCAAAATAATTTACGGTTGGCAATTAGAATCAAACCCAACCGTAAGAATTTTTTTTTCTTTGAGTGCAAAATTGTTTACGGTTGGGTTCAGAATCGAACCCAATTGTAAAATATCACCTTCATCTCCTTCCTTTTTATTTACGGTTGGGTACTTTAATAACCCAAACGTAAAACTTAAAAGAAACCAGTTACGGTTGGGTTCGATTCGAACCCAACCGTAAAGAACATACATTTACGGTTGGGTTTTCCAATCGAACCCAACCGTAAATGTTTCTGGAAACCTATTTTTTTTTACAACTCCATCAATCAAACAAGAAAATCAATCACTTTAGGGTTCTAAAAATAACATGGGTTTTGTTGAATACCTTATATACACCATTTGTTGTGGTTTCAGAGTTTGATTTTGATTATCACCACTCATTTGTTCTTCAATCTCTTGATTAGGTTGTAAAGTTTGATTTTGATTGTCATCACTACTACCTTCTACACCTTTAGTTTGATTATTCATCATAAACTTTAGATTTTAATCGACGAAGAATTTTTCGAATCGACGATTAATCGACGAGGAATTTCGATGGAGAAAAAAATTGAAATGGAGAAGGATGATATACGGTTGGGTTGGAGAAGAAAGGGTTTGAATTAAATGAAAATGTATTAGATTAGAAAAATTTTGTTTTGGTTAGATAGATTGAAGGGTAATATGAACATTTAACATATCCCCTAAGATATCCCCTAACGAATTATTTAATCACTCTAAATCCTAAAAAAACTCCTCTACCAAGGTGGAAGCCCCTATATAAGCTTTCTTAAAAAAGACACCACTTCGAGTGCAAATCATGATCTAGAGAAAACCATTACACATAGATCTAGCTACCACCTGCAATGTAATCAGCAATATAGCTTATATATAAAATGAACATTATCTAAAAAAATAATGCAGCTTTCAGATCAATTGTAATTTTAAAAACGTTTGGATTTTCTTCGTTCAATCCACCCTAAAACCAAATCTAACAAGCCCACTTTTGTGGTCATTTTAAATCTAACAAGCCCACTTTTGTGGTCATCCGCACCAGTACTTGAGCATGGGAGTATATACCATTATAGTGCCATAAAAAAAACATTTACTGAATAACGTAAAACGGTCACCGAATGGCACCGGTTTCAATTTCCATGATTTTCATTTACTAATATCAATGACTACCTCCACTGTATGGCATTAAATTTACCTGATTTTTTTGAGGGCTACCAAAAAATAATTAGGGGCGACTAATAAGATAAAATAATGTCATTTGAAGTAATCTCAAAACATCCTTTATTCATCTATTTTCTATAATAGCTAATCTATCCTTACCTAATTAGTGTTAATTTTGATTAATTAGTTGATTAATTTGGTTATTAGAAAATGATTTGAGTTAGTTTTTGGATTAGAAATCAAGAGTGTTTTAGATTGATTTTTCGAGTTTTAATTTTGTACAATCGGTAGGATCGTGATTTATTTTCCTACCGATTATATAATCGGTAGTTTAATGGAGTATTTAAACTACCGATTATGTAAGTTGCCCAAAATTAAATTTCTCAAAACTTCCAAAATTTCGAACTCTTCATCTTTCACAATCGGTAGGTATTGAAAATTTATATCTACCGATTGTAAACATATAATGAATTAAACTTTTAAATTTTAACTTTGTAATCGGTAGTTTAAAGATCAATTTTATCTACCGATTACAATGGTTTTCTTGTCCAGGACTTTTCTTGATACAATCGGTAGTTAGTGAACATAAATAACTACCAATTGAGAATAATTAGTAGCACGTGAATTTAATAACTACGATTGTATGTAATCGATAGTTTAGAAACATTATTATCTACCGATTATGCCAATTTTACTTAACATCTAACTTCGTAATACTATCTCAACATCCGGAGAAAAACTTGTTCAAATAAACTTACTACATATTGTTCATTAAACTTGTTCAAAAAAACTAAAAACATCTGAAAAAAACGAAACAAAACACATCATAGAAATTCAAAGTGATCAATCTCATTGATCTCATGAAATTCTTCCACTCCTTGTTACTCTCGACTTGGTCCTAGTTTCAACTTGCTTTTTCTTCTTCTTCTTGTCCCTCTTAGGATCATCCCGAAGTGGACCTATGTACTCTCCAACTTCATTGTAGTATGGGTTTATGCTTGACAAGTCTTTGTCCCTTAAAATGCACCGAGTATCTAAAACATACTAAGTTGTCTCGGAATCGGTTGACGAATTGATTTCAATGGTTTTGGACTCCTCTATCACCATCTTTTCCTTTCCCTTCTTTGGTTGTTTAGGTAAAGATTTTGGAGCAATTTTCAATGGAGTACTTAAGGGTAGAAGGAGTAGAAGAATCGGTAGAGGAAAAAAAATGAAAAAAGTTGATGTTTTAGTTGAGAATAGGTTGAGCCACTAATTTCTTCGAAGTTGGAGAGTTAAAAAGTATTGGAAGTGCATAAATGAGAAGAGATCACCCTCCTTATATAGATTATAGTCTTAACGTCTCTTTTTTTCAAAAAAAAAACGTTGAGGCCTGGTGTAACAAGAGTGTACAAAAAATTTGTACACTAAGTTCGAACTAATATAAAGAATCAGAAGTTTTGGGTACACCATAATCTACCGATTCTCACAATCGGTAGTTTAAGAAATTATTAAACTACCGATTATAATAAGTAGCCCCAAATTGAATTTCTTAATTTTTTTTTATAAGTCATTTCATTGAATCGAAAAAGCATACATATAATAAATCAGTAGATTACACTTAAACACTTAAGGAAACCTATTATCAAACCTTCAACGGGTCGTATGACGACCGGGACAATGTTCTTCACTTCTTCGGAGAATAATCAACACAAAAGGATTGTATTCTTCCATCACCCTTAGGATCTCGAAATGAGGTTTGTACCTGAAATCTGAACGTTTCCATCTTCTCCATTCCTCCAGATATCTGGTAACAACTTCATCATCAGTTTCATTCCTAATTCTTCTTTCATTCACCTTAGCGGTTAAAGAAGAAAATTCTAGTACTTCCCTTGTGATTTCCATATATCGACAAAAAAGGTCTGCTCTGTTCCGGTTATTGGGGTTACTGGTTTCATTACAAAAGTTAGCATGGATATGTTCTAACCATTCCATGCTCATTGAACCATTCATCCGACGTTCATGACCCCTTGCTGGATAATGTAATATTATGTTTCGACATAGGGATAAATCTTCCTCTAGGGTAAAATTCTCTGCATTAAGCCTAAAATTTTCACAACCCGACATTAAATGAAAACAAGAAATTAGAAATTTTCACTGAAATGTAAAAGATGTGGATTTGAAATGGGAATGATAGATATAAATTCATTTATTTATAGGTGTATCAGAATACAAATTATAGCCGTTCATCAACGGTAACAAAACGGTAACAAAATTGGAATTCGAGATTTTTTAAAAAATTTTAACATTTTGTACAAGCACAATCGGTAGTCTAAGAAAATCTTAAACTACCGATTATGGTAAGTAGCTCCAAATTGGAAATCGAGATTTTTTAAAAAATTTCAACATTTTATCTTGGCACAATCGGTAGTTTAAAACATTCTTAAACTACCGATTATGATAAGTAGCCCCAAATTGGAAATCGGGATTTTTTCAAAAAATTTAACAATTTGTACAATCACATTCGGTAGTTTAAAAAATTCTTAAACTACCGATTATG
>JAJJMC010003936.1:13057179-13086508 GCA_023531435.1 Papaver californicum | reverse complement strand
AAAAATTCTTAAACTACCGATTATGATAAGTAGCCCCAAATTGGAAAATTTAATTTTATGAAAACTCCTGGACACTCTCAATTGGTAGTTAAAATTTTGTACAAACGACCGATTGTCGCTGAATGCATAATCGGTAGTTTAAGAAATTCTTAAACTACCGATTACTGATTAATTTACTCATTCAGTAGTTGTTTCAAACCAGCTAACTACTGATTGTACAT
This sequence comes from Papaver californicum, assembly GCA_023531435.1. Lineage (NCBI taxonomy): Eukaryota > Viridiplantae > Streptophyta > Magnoliopsida > Ranunculales > Papaveraceae > Papaver > Papaver californicum. The sequence goes on along the minus strand of JAJJMC010003936.1, from coordinate 13,086,287 downwards.
GTAAAATTTATAAAACATAACTTGTTAAAAATAAATCGATGGTAAATCAAATGATAACTCAAAAAAAGTACATATAATCATCTCAAATCGGAAACCTTCAAACCAGAAATGTTAAACGCTAAAATAATATCCTTCAGTTTAACGATTACAACTTAATTCCTAACTCTTTTGGTTTTAGGAACAGGAGCACGAGCAACAACGGCTTCAGGTTCATTGGCTTCGGGGACATCGGCTTGAGAAGGAGTGACATTGGCTTGAGGAGCGGCACTAGTTGATGCGCGACTTCGAAATCGCTTAGATGTTGGCTTCCTCTTGGTCGTAGATTTCTCTCCGAACTTGACAGCATACTCTTCGTTATCGAGGTTTTCAAGGAGGTCTTTATGCGCACTCGTTGGAGGAACTCCCCCATTGATGCACGCACTTATCTTGTTCGACAGAATTGCAATCCTTTTCTTCTGTTTTTAGGCAATAACAATCAAACGATTATTATCTATAATATTGACCCGTAATACTAAAATCAAAAGGAAATAACAAAACGTACCAGCCTTTCATATCCTAACGGGTTGTCTTTGATGATGGACCTATATTCCGGCACCCTGGTGCTCTTTCCTTTATCTTCACGGATAACGTGAAGATGAGAATGCTCCCGGTACCATTCCATATATCCAGGATCTGCTTCATCAGCTCGGGTGACAGGTCTCCCCTTGTTGATCATAGATTGCATCCTGTTGTCCTAATGTTCAACGATGGTTTACCAGAGTAAACAATTGTGATTGAGTCCTTACCACAAACACAATTCTCCACGTCCAGCTCGAACCTGCCCCTGAACCGACTCCAAGGTTGTTCTTGGAAAAAACCTAGTTGACGCACCACCCTTGTGGCATTGTACATGACATACCCAGTTGGATGCCATAAGGGTCCATAGTAGAACGCCAACTCAGACCTTCGCACTATATGACCATTAGCTAGGTCTTCCCTGTAGGGATCAAAGCATACATCTTTCGATGCCATGAAGTCTAGTTTCCTCCTCAAAGTAATCAACTCCTGCTCCTTGATCCTTGAATGGTTGCCCGAAAAGATGAATTTGGTGCCTCTGGTAGTGCCTCTCTCCCATCCCGGTTCTCTCTCGCCAACTCGAGGGGCTAAAAGTGATCATATATCCAAGCCTAGTGTACATATCAAACCAAGTATGAGAAAATTGATTCTTAAAAGAAGAAAAAATAAATAACAATCAAACCATCAATGGAGTTACCAAAATACCTGGAGTAAGCTCACGTTCCCGGCTATTTGGCTAGTCTGCTCCCGGGATGCATTTCTCATCTCTTCTATCAAGAACGCAAGACATGCGGTGCCCCACGAATAGTCTTGAACTTTGTGGAGGGGATGTAAAAGTTGTAAAAGGTTGGCGTCCACCCGGTTCCCACTAGCATTGGGGAAAATCACACATCCCAAAACACAGAGCAGATATGCAGTGGCTGCAGCTCTGACCTGGTCATCGCTGAACTCTGGGTTGGCCTCCTCTTTTTTCAAGGTGCCTCTGAACCTTTCCATCAGATGAACCATACTAAATTGCCTGGTTATGTATTTAGCGCACCAGTGAAACTCTTCGTTAGACGTCTCTCGGTCCCAGCCAAAGCACTTCTCGGTCAAAGCATAAAGCTGGTCCCAGCTTAACTGCTTCACATAATCAAACTTGACTGCCGTACCATGGTCGGTCAGACCTAGAATCTGCACCACATCATCGGGAGTGATGGTCATCTCTCCCCACGGCATGTGGAAAGTATCGGTCTCTGGATAATACCGCTCTATGAATGCCGATATCGACACACGGTCGTGTTTTAACATGGAGTTTTCGGCAGCCGTAGATAGCTCTGAGCTCAGTATAATTTGCTGGAACCGAAGACACTCACCGCCCAACGGCCAATCGACCATCTTGTATGGTGCGAAAGTAGGTTTCAATAGACGGACCACATTAGAATGGTCCTGATATAAACGACGAATTAAAAAACAATTAGAATAAAAGTTAACACTTCTATGAATTAAAATACAATATGTTAAGCATGGTGTTTAATAATTTTTTACCTCGGTAGAATAGATTTCCTTGGCCCAAGAATCCTTGTAGCCAAACAATAGACGTTCTCCGTCTCTTGGGAGCCCCGGGATTTGACCTTCTCGTAAACCCTTAATCTTCAGAGAGTCGGGGACCTTGTGCCCTCGTCTCTTCCTTGGTTGTTTCTTTGTACCACTTTCTTCTTCTTCTTCTGTAGCATTTGGTCCACCTCCATCGAAGTGTTGAGCTTGAGGAGCACTTGGTCCTCCTTCTTCGTTTTGGCTAGCGCTCCTTTGTCGTCTAGCACTAGCGGTAACCTTCTTACCGCCTCCACGACGAGGCCCCGATAGAATTGTATCGTGGGCTTGCTTTGATCGCATTTCCCTTTTTTGATACAAGATAAAGAACAATTATTTCAGTACATAAAACGGTAGACAAAGTAACTCAACATATTATTAACAATCGGTAGTCAAAAAAACAACTTAACTACCGATTGTGAATAATCGGTAGTACAAAAAACAACTTAACTACTGATTGTTCACAATCGGTAGCCCGGGATCTACATTAACTACCGATTATGCATAAAAAAAATGGGAACGCGAAAGTCTATGGAGACACACACAATCGGTAGTTATATAAAAAATTTAACTACCGATTATCACTAAATTTGGATCCAGTGGAATAATCGGTAGTTTAGGTGTAAAAATAACTACCGATTGTGATCGATGTTTTTGAGTATCACTAACTAGTAGAATCAAAGGTTTAATACTAAACGAAACTATTGATTATCACTACTTTTGTATCCAGTAGAATAATCGGTAGTTTATGTCTAAATATAACTACCGATTGTGATGGGTGTTTTTGAGGTTCATTGAACACTCACAATTAGTAGTTTAAGCCTATACAAAACTACCGATTATTACGAAATTTTTATAGAGAAGAACAATCGGAAGTTTTAATCTAAAGATAACTACCGATTGTGCATGATTTTCATGAGCAGTGAAGAACACTGCCACAATCGGTAGTTTAATACAACCAAGAAACTACCGATTGTGCAATCTAACCTTAAACCCTTAGTATTCTACTCTCTAATTCAAGCGATTTAAGCAATATAAACATAAATTATGGTAAACCCCTAACCTTATTGAAGCCATCAACTACTGGAGAGGCAGATTTTCGTATTCGGACTCCGTGTCTACTTTATCGCTTTGTTCTTGAACAATTTCTCGATCTCCTGCAAATAGGGCAAATGGCGGCGACTATGCATTAAGAGGTTGACGATATGTTTGCTTTTGTCGAGGCATCTTTAGATTGTAGTAAGTACGATTAATTGGCTTACGATTATACGATGAATTGATTTACGATTAATCGGTTGAAGATGAAAATAAAATGGTGGAATCAGTAGTTTGAAATTGGAAAGGAGAAAAAGAGAAAACAGAGTAGAAGAATCGGTAGTTTGAATTGTGTAGTGTGAAATAGGTTTAGGTTTAAGTTTTATTAGTGAAAGGTTTTTTGGTAAATATTGGATTGGTGAAAGGTTTTATGGTAATTTTACATACCCCTAGGTTACCCCTTAGTTTCTCCCATTGGTTGGTTTTAAAAAAATAACCCCTAATTAGTTTTTGGTAGCCATCAAATTCACAAGGTAATTTTAGTAGGAAATTAATGTAAAGAAACTGAAAACATCAGGGATTAGCATACTTCAATGGTGTTATTAATACCATTAAATGGAAAGATTCAGAGACGCTGAATGAGGGCTACAAATGGGGTACATTCTCATCCTAGATTTATATTTTGCACTTCGTAGCACTTCGAGTGGAATATGAACCGTCGATCGGTCAAAAAAAGACCATTCAAAGTCGTCGGGTGGCGAAAAAATCAGGTTTTGTAATACTGATGTTTTTCGTATGACACAACTCACCAACCATCTATTTTATCCTTAAAAGACAAAATATAACATGATTCTTTTGTAGTAAAGGAGTCCGCCACTGTCATAAGTTCTGACGAAGCCGAAGTGTCTCTGGGATTATCTGACCAAAGATTGAGGAAAACAAACGTTTATAATTTTGGACAATCTAATTTAAAATCAAAGCGATTAGGACATTATGAATAACAAAAATTAGGGGTGAGCAACGAATGGAACAGGTGGATTTAAATCATCCATGTCCAGTCCATTAAGTTAATGGGTGTTAGATTTAAATTCATATCTAGTCCATCGTCCATGGATTTAACATCCACGGATGGGTGGGTGGAAGGATTGGATATGGATGGATCCATGGATTTTCTATTTTTATAAAAAAAAAAGGTAACATCATAATAAAAAATTAATTTACATCTTAAACTATTGAAATGAAAAGAATATTAAATTATTATAACGTAGCAATGTTATAATTATAATAAAATACCTTCAAGTGTCCGTTGTTTGTATGGTAAATCCTTCAAAGGACCTTCAAAATATAAAATATCCTTGTATGTTTGTTATATTTTATCATTTACTCCTTATCCTAGCGGGTGTGGGTGTCAAATGGATTTTTAGACTTGCACCCACATCCAACCCTATATTTATTGGGTTTTTAAAAATGCATACATGTCCAATCCACACATGGACGGGTTGGATATCCACCCGTAAAATTATGGGTGAATTAGGTTGGATTGGTGGGTTGAGCGATCCATGCTCACCCCTAACAAAAATACATAAAATTATGCTCCTAATTACGCCACTGTGAAATAGCCCATGTGAATTTTAGGTTTATGCCTGGACTAAGAAAATGCTCAAGCCCACCCCGTACATGTTCATCTACCTTTATATGTCATGTGGGCGTCATAAATACAATACTCTTCCTTGTATGTCGTTGTTTCCTTTTTTCCGTCCCCACTCTTTCAGTCTGTAGCGGTTGAAGACCCTAACCGAAAGAAAAGGAAACTTAGGAAAATCAACCATTTGCTACCAAGACTATTACTGTTGGATTATTCCAGTGCACCTAAATATTATTAGCCTTCTCTTCAACTATGATTTACGTGGTTAGTACTTTGACAAGATAACATAGCTATATACTTAACTAAGATTCTATACTTGTTTAATGATTGTTGTGATTTTGCAATTAGTGTGGTCTCTGTTAGTCTGTATTTAATTTTGCGTAATAGATTTATTCATTTTTTTATATCTCCCTGGATTTTCACTAGAAATTTAGCGCTTTCACATGCAGGGTCATTTAGATGCCAGTATATATTTTCTTCAGATAGTCATGGAGACTCATACTAGCCTTCTATCTGAAATAAACTTATACCATCCTTTGGTGGGTTTGACAGGTTAAATATCGTTGGTATTTGGATGGTTCCGTTTAGGTTTGTTGTTACGGGTCAAGACACATCTATGTGGTTGTAGTGGATTTAAGGAGAATTAATTTACGCGGACCAAGGTTTTGAAGAGGCATTATGGAAAGTCTATCAATTGGTGATAGTTGGACAATTTTTTGATGAGAATAATAGCCAACGTAGTACTAGACAGGCAATTGGGTGTTAATTATTGCTTCGTGCTCTATTATTTTGTACATAAAACTCAAGCAGACCCATTCTTTTTTTCTTAGTACTTCAGTGTAGATGCATATTAATCAAAAGAAGCTATTAATCATCCTAAGTAGGTTTTTGTTTTCAGTATATCTCTTTCACGAACACCCATTTTTCTTCTTATTAAAGTGAATGCTTGCATCATTTTGTGCAATGGATGATTAATAGCTTCTTTTGATCCTGCAGTGACTAATAGTTTCTTTTAGTTTTGGGTTATTGTCAGTAATATTGTCGTTCTATTCTTCAGCGATAGAGAGGCCTCAGATGATGCTTTCAGAATGTTAGGAAACCCTATTATTAGCCTTACGATTCATCGTTTTATTCCTGGGGATGAAACAAAAGGGTGGTCGAGACTCCTGACGACAATTCTATGTATAATTTCATGTTAAGAATTGTTATTGATAATGATAGAGAGAAACAAATGGGTGACGAGAGTATTAATTATTTGTCTTTATCCTACCATTATTATTCTACTACTTTTCTTGAGTTCATCCAAGCCAGTTCTACAAGATTTACAAAATCGATTTGGTGATGGTGGTGTTGATTTTTGAAGCTTTTTCAAAAAGCATTTCACACTTCAATTATCTTATTTGCTTAGATTTTATTTATGGTTTATAGAGAAATCTTGCAGTTAGTTTTGCAGCGAAGAAATTATAGCAAAATGAGATAGGAGAAGGTATTATAAGATGATATCAATAAATTATAGAATAATGTAAGTGAAAATTGTAGTATGAGATAATCTCAAGAATATTTTTGATATTCAGTTAATCAGTTGGACTTTGAATAGGTTGATAAAGTTGTTTATTAATTCGTGTCTCTTGAGTCCTATCATGAAAACCATCACCTGAATTTGAATTAATTGATGAATTTATCCATTGAAAACAACAATTGTTCAATGTATTACCAACCGTGTATGAAAAAATAAAACATTACAAATTAATGATATGTGTATATATTATGAATCAGGTAATTGCAATTGGCATGGATAGGTCCAATCGATATTAAAAATGGAGTACAAAGATTAATTATAGTAACTCAGAAATGACTATGAACTCATCCAATTTATAAACCTCTAATATGCTAGCGATTTTCCAATTCCGAATTGGAATAGATCATCAAAAACGGATGTCATATGAAGAATCTACAACGTTTTTACTAATGAACATCATGTCTGAATTTTTCGAGCATAATGGCTAATAGCCACGGGTGTAAATAAAAATGATGGTCTTCGAATCAATAGCATTAAAGAGCAATAGGTCTTAAGAGCAAATAACATAAAGGAATTAATAATAATATATAATAATAATAAAATAAAGAGTTGTGAGACCGGTGCATACCTTCCGGCTACTCTTGGCCAGTCCCCACTCTTATATTTTTTAAAGTTTTGTTATTTTATCATAGGGTTTTTTCTTTATATTAAAACTCCTTTGCTCTTTCGACTAAATTCAAATATTCTAAATAGCTTCAAAGAGCAAACAGCTACGCACAACAATATAGAATGGTCCTACAACCATCTAATATATTAAAATATTATTATTTTAATATTTCTAAAATTTTAGTCTTCACACCAATTGGTCTTTACACCAAAATCCTCTCTCATAAGTATTATTACCAAATATATATTAAAATATTGTTAGAGAGACATCATGATACACGAAGCATTGTCTTGCGACCACCAAGTTCGTGCTTTACCAAATTCATGCTTCACAGCCCATGACCGCTCCCACCATTGGTCGGTTATTCACCTTGGTTGGCCCTCCCTTTGTCTCTTAGACTTTCCTTCTTTTCTAGTCAGTCTCTTTACTAGTCCCTCATCTACCATATTAGGGTTTTATTACTCAATCAATTAAGGAAAATAATTTAATTGGTTGCTACCAAAATTAGTATGGCTACTAATTAGCGCTGCTGCTACTCATAATTTAATTGGTACCATTACCAATAATTAAAATAATCTCAATTTATCTACTTTAATGAAACTAACTATTTTATGAATTACGCACACGACTAGTACTCGCAGGCGACTAGCACTCATACGAGACTAGCGCTCATACAAGAATGATATACACATGAGGTTGACATTCACACAACTTCAAGGTCATATGAAAATCATTGCTTCCTCAGCTGACATAATGATATGCCACAAAGACCAATATCAATATCAATCAGACTCTGAAACATCATGATGTATTAAGCATCACTGCTTGTCTCAGCAACATGCTAACTCAACAACATCCTAGACTCAGCAACATGTTAGACTCATCAATATGCTAAGACTAACAGTCTATATAGGTGTAGATGGTGAGTTTTTGACAAGGGATAGAGTTATAAAATTGCACTCTTCCTAGCAGTAGGAATATAAAAGGATATGCACATATTTATGCGCATATTCTTAGATTTATACGAAAACATGAGATACTGTATTTCTACTCATATATCCATAAGAAAATTATGAATGCAGCCTCTGTAAACGACTATAAGACTTTTATATTAGCCTTGTAACCTTCTCAACATTCACAATACTTATGTCATGTCAAACTAGACTCAAGTCGCATAAATTCCACATCTGAATTCCTTAAACTTGCCTCGAATCCACATCGATGTTTTAGTAACATCTATTAAATACGGGAATAACTAATGCTTAATCCCCAAAACACATTCTATCTTAACGCCTTGTTCGTAACTAATACTTCACAAATTGCTCTCCTAAGCTTAAAATATGCTACTTTAGCGCTTTGCCCAAAGATAAGCCACGAATTATGTGCCACTCCTCTTGGACGCACCACAAACAAGAAACAACACCTTCGAAGATGCATTATGCCTCTGAGATAGGCTAACCCTAGACTTTTTTTTGCATTAACGTCAAGCTAGCACTTGCCCCTTGGCCTAGCGCGTTGGCGCTAACTCTTTCTCTAGCGCTAAAGGCGCTGACTTCCCTGCCTAATGTCTCTCACCTAGCAAGTTCCTTGGAAAAGCGCCACTGGCACTAGAGAAACCCATATGTAAACACCCTTGGAGAGACGCCATTGGCACTAACATCTCAGCTAGCAAGCGTGTTCTATCCATTAACGATCTCGGCAGCAGCGTCCTTAGCTAGCGTCTCATCCAAATCGTCCTCGATTACAAGCGTATATGGTTTGAGTCGTCCTTGGCTAGCGTCCCAGCCACATCGTCATCGAGTACAAGCGTACATGGTGCGATGCGTTCATGGAAAGCACGTCTCAGCATGTAGCGAGCACAAGCGCCTCAGTATGCAGCGGCCTTGGCCACAAGCGGATCAACTAGCAACGTCCTTGGCCAAGCGTCTAAGCGTAAGCGCCCTTGGCCAGAAGCATATTGGCGCTACCACATTGGTGCTAGCTATCATTTACTTAGCTAGCTTCCTTGACCTAGCTGGCTTCCTTGAGAAGTGCTAATTTCAAACGTCCTTGGCGTTAGCTTCCTAGCCCTAGCATAATTGGCGTTTGATAGAAGCTAGCACATTATCCTTGCTCCTAAAATGTTAGCACATTAGGTTTTATGCCTAAAGAGCTTGCACATTACAATTTGCGCTAAGAAGCTAGTGTTGGCTTTGCTAGCTGCTTCCCTTAGAGATACACCATTCTTTTCAATACTGGCCTAATGCCAACACTAATCTCATATGATTATCTAATAAGCCTTTTTGCTTAAGAAGTTCTTTACAATCTTGGCCTCAAACATCTTCAAGATTTATGCCAAGTCTATTCTAAGCCAACATTTGGCCATTAAAGTTACGCCATCTTATTCCTAAATGAGCATATGACCATTAAACTTACCAGATTTGACATTGATTAGTCTGATTATTAATTCAGTGAGTTGTGCAACTTGCCTCACTAACTTAGCAAGTCATTTGACTTGACTTGACTTAATCAAAACAATAGTGGTTCACGATTCCACTATCATTTTACGAGATATCAAACACAACACATGGGGGGATTCTCATTGGGGTATTGGTCCGACGGTCTACGACAATCGTGCATTGTGGCAACAGATCCGCGAACAAGAAGGTAAAAAGTAGTGGGACAGTTACAAGACAATTGAGAGAATGAGGAGTAATGGTTATACAAGTCTTCCTTGCTATTCGGACATGACTCCACTACAATCTCCAAAATCGTTACTCCTCAACTTCTTCTGTAACTTCCACCACTTACGAGAAATCAATGTGTCTTCTTTGAACAATAATTAGATAACTTCATCTATTCAGAAAAAGACAAAAGAAACTAAGATATACATAATTAGCGATTCATCTCAGAGATAATACATTCTTCTTTACACAATTACTCATCACACTGAGATTTCTCAACCTTCTTTGCTTTCCTCCCCTAAGATCTACCCAATCTTCTCCACCTTTGTAATCGAAGCAGGACGTGAACGACCATTTCTTGGTTTCGGCTCGTCCTGTTCGAGCTTGATCTCTCGAACCTACTTGAAATACGATTTTACCATACATTTGTTTTCGCCCTAAAACAATTGGGGACTACAGCGAGAGATCAACCTCTCAATTATAAAAGCCAATTTTCAGCTATTCAAGTGGTGGATCTCAGGTATGGAGTAATTACAACTCCTATATCCGATTCAGGTAGCACTGGTGGTGGTGATTCTGAAAACACCCTGTCGCAACTGACCATCCTCGTACCAGTGTTACTACCAATACTAATATTACACCTTTTCTCGATAACAAGATTGATGAAGGCACTGAGAATACCCAAACTGCATTCAAAATAGCTGATATGATAAGATACATGAGGTTCTTGCCAGAAAACGGGTGGACATGGCTACTACTCAGAAAAAGGTACTTGCTTGTCTCAAGACCTTGACGGAGCAACTTTCCCTAGAACAACGCCATCACATAATAGAGCAAACCAGAACCAACCTTACAGCGAACCTTGATGTTGAGACGTCCAGCGCTAGAAATGACAAAGAAGTTCATATCATTACTGATCGTCCAACAACGAGAAGTCAACAACCCGATTTTGTCACCCGTGAAGATCTGGAGAAACTCATACGAAATCATGGAAAAGAAGATTCATCCTTAATCCATCAACACCAACCTCCCTACCCGCGTGGAATTCAAATGATTCCTCTGCTAGAAGATTACTCATCTTCTACTTTCTCATTATACGATGAACTGGAAATGCTCGTGAGCATGTGATAGACAAATTTATGTGTCTGATATGTTCCTAATTTGTATATTGTTATTTCTCAATTTTATATACTAATATTATTATTTGTGATATTTTTAGGTATTTTTAAAGACTAAATAATTGAGGAAAAGATGGCGGAAAAATGTTAAAAGTACCTAGAAAAGTGATACAAGCACCCATCAAAATTTATAAAGGTACCCAAGAGAGATTTGATAAAGGCACCCCGACTATGGATAAAGGCACACACGCTCTTTTGAATTCAAAAGTTGGCGGGAAAATTATTCTCATGATGTGCGTGAATCGATTTAAGAGTATTTGGAAGATTTCGAGAGATTTTAAGAAAAGAATAACTTCTTGCCTTTTGGGATGGAGTTTGTACAAGATTAAAAGACTCGAATTAGGAAAGAAAAAAAATACTTTCACGTAAATTATACTTCTCCCTGTTTTTGGAATAATTCGAATATCATACAAGATTTGGTTGGGATTTATCTCTGACTTATGTAAGATTATCTTAGATAAACAAGGCAACTAATAGACAAACAAGAAAGAAAATCAGGGAAGATCGAGTTTCTTTTAAAATGAAGAAAAAATTCAGATCACGATTATATCACCGATGGAGAAGATTTGTGTGAATCAAATGGGGATATTTGAGAGAAGATACTCGAGATTGGATGTTATACTATAAATAATAGAGTCGATGGAAGCAATTGGGGAGGGTTGGAGAGGCCAGAAATCGGAAAAAAAAATCAGTCAAAAAAAAATCTGTTGCTGTTGTTCGTGAAAGGAAGAAAAAGAAAAAACCGTCGCTAAAAGGTTGAAGAAACCTTTGCTAAAAAGTTTATATTCAATACCTTCAGCGACAGAAAAATGCTGCCGAGAACCGTGACAATTCTCTGTTAGCAACAGATATGAACGTCTTTGTTTTCTTTTTTATCTCTTTTCTTTTCTTTTCTTTTCTTCCTTGTAAAAACTTTTGAGTCATGTTTGTATCTTTTGAGAGTGTTTTGAGCGACATGAGCTAAACCTCAACACTGGGACAATGGAGGAAGCAATTTTCACGATTGAATGGTAACTATATTTGATTATTTAGACTTTTTGCATTAATCCTAATCGATTTATGATTTTTCTTAATTAACTGTGATTTTGTTTGATGGTGTATGCTTAGACTTAGGAATTTTGATGCGCCATGCTTATGATTTACAGTTGATATTTTATAAATCTATTTTTTGCAAAAGAATAGAGTCAATAATATTGGTTAAAATTGTTAAGAATCAATAATTATCACTTGATATGATTAATGGTGAAATCCTGAGTCCCAGTAATTTGTAATATTACTACCATCTTTTGTTTATATTTGCTAGTTTAGTATTAAAATTCAAGTATAAAATCAAATCTCCACAAGTCTGAGTGAACAATCTTTCTTACCACTGTCTATAATCACATCATCATGTCTCTCGATTTCTCGAATCACTCGAGGGACATGAATATAATTATATACTACGTCTCAAAGAATTTTCAAAGTCCCTCACTGGAAGATCCTACAAAGGTATAACAACATTGCTCCCAACAACATCTCTGGTTAGGAAGACATCGTTAATGCTTTCTACAAGAAGTACTTCTTTGTCTTCGAGAAGATCACCCTATTAGACCTGGGAAGAATGTTCTAGAGAAATAATGAGCACCCCAATGAATACGTGAAGAGATTCATAATTTAAGCACTGGACTATGGAAATCTGAATGTAATAGTGGATCAACTAGTGGAGCTTTGTATTAATTGTATGATCCTTGTCTATCGTGTTCTCTAAGAAGATTTACGTTTTCATACTTTCTCTGAGTTACACGAACCCGTAAAGCGATCTGCCACAACTTCTCGTGCCCTTTTGGAAAGAACTGGACAGACAAGAGAAGAAAGCCTTGGGGACACATGTGGAAGTCGACGTCTAGTCAACAAATATTATAATATTCAACCATCAATTGGTGTTGTCAATAGTGAGGGATCCAAGAAGAAAGCTCCATCTCAACCAGAGTCACAGAAATAGCATTCTCCTCCCATTTCGACCTCCACACCAGTGCCAACTCGGATATTGACTCCGTATCGAAACATAACCAAAGTTTTACAACAACGGCAACAGTAGGTTGCAGCCGCAACAAGAGGAAGATATTAAGCCAAATATACTATTCCTAGATTTTCCAGTTCCAATGGAAGAAGTACTCAAACTACTCAAAGCCTTGATAGGAGAAGACACCATCCAATTACCACCCGTACAACAACTTCCTACAGCTCAGCAGATGATAGATCCAAAATACTTTCATTATCACCGATATGTTAATGACACAACTAGTGAATGTAACAATTTGAAGTGTATCTTCAAAGAAAAGATGGAATCAGGAAAATTGTAATTAGAAGCTGAAGGAGTCCTCAAAAATCCCATTCCTGTTAGAAATTTTACTCTCTCTATGAAGTCAACTAATCAGACAGTTCAATATCTGATGGAACGCGTGTGCGAGCTTTTCTATCTCTTGAAAGGACAACGTAAAAATATTTTTATTGCCCTGAATCATGTCATGACTGGAAAACGTTTACTCTTTACGGAAGATAGTCACAATCAAGTCAAGCCTCCCTTGAAGAACATGGTCGACACGAACGATAAGGAATGTAGCTAGGGACTTCTCACAAAGCCTGAAGATTCAATTCGGACCCTAAAACTCGGCCAAATAAGTCCCGCTTCTCATACGCCTTTGCAATCAGTGAACCCCTGTCATGTCAAAACTAAAGAACTTTGCCTAGAAGACAATTACGTCACTACCAGAACACGCAAATGGGAAGCTGAGTCGTTTCAATATTTTATAAATTGGTTAAAAATTGCTTTTACTGAAAATATGAAGATTTGTGACTCGCTTACGAGTCAAGTTGCTTATGACGAGAAGAAACGCCACTAACAACTCTTGGCTATCCAAAGAGAAGGCTTTTCATACGAGATGCTAAAGTCTGTACCTTTTCGAATTGGGGACACATTTCTGAAAATTACTAAGAGCGCACAACTTCTTACATCAGTTCATCTAACTATCGAAGAAGAACCTTACATGATTACTGAGACTACACTAGGTGGTCACTACAATCTCATGAATAATGACAACCATAAGGAGTAGTAATTCATGGAAAGTGGATAAAAGCTTGCAAAGCCTGAGTGTTTCACTATTTTATTTCAGATATTTCCCTTTTTCCATGCAATATTTATATTTCCTCCAAAATGATTGCAATATTTCTATATTCATATTTAGGTTTTCAAGTTTACCAATTAATTCAAATATCATTATCCATTTCAAAAAATAAAATAAAAGAATCTTTCTTCACAAATAACTTGTCAAAAACTTATCTACCCAAAATCCCAAAGAAAAGTCAAAATATACTTCATAAAATTATAAATATAGAAAAAGCCTTTGAAAGCTGGCTCAGTCCCTACAAAGTACTCTTTTTACATTCTTCCAAGAGCTTCAGTCGCAAGCTCCAATTCCTGGGGAAGCCTTTCAACCTCTTCTCTAGCCTTGGTCACTACCTCTAGACTAGCAAGTTCACCTACTTCAGCAAAATGCTCCCGCATGGCTCCTAGACGGTGATAGACCCACATGACATTCAGACCAGAGCTCTCGACGTTATTCACAGCTTCCTTCCATTCCTCAAAAACTACATCAGAATTTGATTCCGAGGAAGAGAGATCATGTCCTATATGATGGGTAACAAACAAGACATGTCAGGTTCTAAAGCCCTATAGTTCCTCGAATTATCTACATAGAAGTGGCCAAACTTCTTCCATATCTTTGTATATAACTCGGCATAGGTGGATGGAACAGTAAATCCCCCAATAGGAAAGTACCCAGGAAGAGTCCCGCTGGAGCCGAAGTCAACACCAACACCTGCATTAGGATACTCGACGGGCATGCCTACTAATACGCTGCTATTCTGCATAACGACGTCAATGGAAGCACTATTCTCGACACGCATGCAAGCTGGAGTCCTCTCATGATTTTCTATTAGAGAAAATGAGTTTTATTAAAAAAAATGGTCTTGGTGTGATTTGATCTAATGACCTAAGGGTCTAAGGGTCTAAGGATACTTACTCATTTCCTATGAGTGAATGAAAGGTAAACATTTAGTCCCACATTGGATATTCTAAAGAGGGATATCACCCATATAAGCTAATGGGATTACTCTTCATATGGGTGCACGTGGGTGGAAAATGATAGATTCCCTTACTTGTGGGATTATGGGATTATGCTAATATACTCATGAGACATCAACCAAGATCTAAGTTTACTAAAATATTTTTGCATGTTTTTCTTTAGGAAATAAATCAAAAATATTTTCTTAGAGTTTTATTTATGGGTAAATTCCTTTTCTTTTTTTTTAATTGTTTTACAAGAAATGAAAAAACTTGTTTTATAAGAAAACCTAAACCTAATTTGATTTGCAAGTAACTTTCTCCTATAAATACAAAACGTTTTTCAGAGTTGAAATTCATCCCAAAAGCGGATACTATCCCATCTTCTTTTCACCATCTTCTCGCTTTATTTTGTGACTTTGAGTGTTTATTTCCCTTCCTTCCATGTTGCTAAGTTCAAGAGTGGGTAGTTTGTATTGTGTTATATAAGCTATATCGGGCAGTCTTATCCTGGACATATCTTCACACATTGGGGTTTAACATTGCTCTTCTTGAGTATACCCGCAAACTAATGTGTTAAGGACAACTTGTTGAACCTGTGATTATGCCATCATAGTTGTCCATGGTAGAGTTGTTTTTGATTCATTCTTTATATATTATTCTGATACATCTAACGTTGTTGTTCATTGTTGCAAGATTCCAACAATCTTAACACATTAACTTATATCCTAACAATGAGAAAGAATGATGTTGAAAAACCACAAAAGTTGAACGAAAAGGATTTCAAGAGATGGCAATCCAAGATGCTGGTTTTCCTGAGTTATCATGAATTGGATGTAGTAATGGTTCCTTTTGATGATTTGTTGAGTGTTGAAAAAAATACTGAAGAAGACAAAAGTTTTTACAAGAAGCAGAACTATATGGCTAAAAATCATATTATGAATTGTTTGGAAGATACGATGTATGATTTTTCTAATGCTAAAGAAAATTTCAATGGTTATGATTTGTGGATTGTGTTAGAAGCAAAGTACCAGGCAGAGACTGCTGGTAGCAAGAAATTCTGGTAGCAAAGTTTATGGACTTCAAGATGACGAATGATAAGCCTATTGTTGATCAATTCCTTGAACTTCATTAAATCATCAATGGGATTCTTGCTGAAGGTATGGTCATTGATGATACTTTTCAAGTATTTTGCGGTAATTGAGAAGTTACCATCTTCTTGGTCAGAATACAAAAGAAAATTGAGGCATGACACTGCTGAAGTCATGATGGTTGAATTGAGAAAGAAGATTCAAGTTGAAGAAATGTTGTGCACCAAACACAAGAATGTTCCATCTGCAAGAGATATGACGAAAAAGGATCATGTGACTGAACACAAATCTTCCAAATATGGAAAAGGTGATAAAAAAAACGCAACCCTAAGCACAACAAAGGTACGTTTCATGAACCTGAATCTAGCATTAATAAGATTAGGGATGCCTACTATGTTTGTGGAAATCATGGTGAACATATCTTCTCACTGATTAATTTTCTGATCTTGTTTCTCTTCTCGATTGATTATGTTCCCTTTTATTTGATTCTCAATCATGTTATTACCACATCACAACTCGAGAATATCATGTCTTCACGTTGTTTCCTTTTGTTGCTCTAACAACTTTGAAAAGATAGAAACAAATCTCGTATTTTCAAGTTTTTTTTTGTTTTTTTTTTCAATATGTTTCTTTGAGAAGCAAATATTCGAGTTGATTCTGACTTATCCACTGAACATATTATATCCTTCTATTAAGTCAAAAATATAATCTTTCCTTAACCCCTTGAAATTCTCTTCAATTTACGTCAAGAATCTTCACAGGCGAGAATAAAAATTCCCGCCCAAATTAAGCTTGAAATGGTGGTGGGTGCCTTTATCCAAGGAATGGGTGCCTTTATCAATTGAGGTGAGTTCCTTTAACATCTTTTGAGCCGATTTTTCCGCAAAAGTTTATTCTTCAAAAATACCTATAAACATAGAAAAATAATTATATTAGTACAACAATTGAAAAAAAGCAATATAGGTATGATCTCAAATAAGACACATAAATGTGTCTATCCCGTGGCCATATGGCATTTCACTGTAGACAACATAAGGAACCTAATAAGAAGAATAATGCTAACTTGATTACTGAGAATAATACCGAATTTTCTGCTATGGTGTCTGAAGTTAATATGGTGACAAATGTGAGGGACTGGTGGGTAAACTCTGGAGCTACCAAGCATGTATGTGAAATCTGAGACTTGTTCACCTCCTATCAGAAGGTAGGGGAAGGAGAAAACTCTTTATGGGTAACTCATCTGGAACAAAGGTTACATGAAAGGGAAAGATCGGGCTGAATCTCACATCTGGGAAAACTCTCACATTGAGTGAAGTTCTTCATGTTCCAGACATATGCAAGAATCTTGTTTCCTGCTCTGTTTTAGATGATAAGGGTTTTTAAGTTGTAGTTGAGTCTGGAAAAGTTTTAGTAACTAAGGCCATGGATTTTATGGGTAAGGGTTATAAGAATGAAGGTCTATATAAGCTTAATGTAAAATATGATGAAATAAATATGAATGATTCTTCTGCTTACATGTGTGTGTCTTTGAATGTTTGGCATGACATACTTAGTCATGTAACTATAAATCAATGCATAAATTGGCTAGCATAGGCTGCATACCCAAATACACGATTGATGGAGGTCAAAAATGTGAGATTTACGTAGAATCTAAGCATGCTAAGAAATTATTCAATAAGAGTGTCTAGAGAAACTCTAAACCCTTAGAATTAATCCATTCAGGCTCAGTTAATATGAAGTCAGTTCAAACTAGAGGTGGTAAGAAATGGTTTGTTATTTTCATAGATGATTGTACGAGGTAGTGACATGTTTATTTGATTAGAGAGAAGGTGATGCCTTAGAAGGATTTAAGATATGCAAACTTGAAGTTGAAAACCAAATGAATGCTACCATTAAAACTGCTACGTCTAACCGTGGTGGTGACTATAAAATTCTTGTAGGAGATTTCTTCGAAGAACATGGCATAATACATGAGACGATAACACCTTATTCACATTAATCCAAGGGTGTAGCTGAACATAAGAACCGTACCCTTAAGGATATAATGAATGCCATGTTAATTGGTTCAGGATTAGCTGCAAAGTTATTGTTGTTGTTGTTGGTGGTTGTGGTGGTAGGGGGGTGGGGGGGGGGGGGGGGAGGCCATCCTCTCAGCTTGCTGTATCTTGAATAGAGTACCCTTTAACGGATTAGATAAAACTCCGTACGAGTTATAGAAAGGTAGACAACCATCTTATGTTTACTTCAAAGTGTGGGGGTGTTTGGAAAAGGTGGCCATCCCACACCTAAGAGAACTAAGATAGGACCCAAAACTGTTGATTGTGTTTTCATACTAGTGCTTATAGTTTTATGGTTGTGAGTTCTGAAATTTCTGACATTTGGTTACATACTATTATGGAATCTAGGGATGCAGAGTTATTTGAGAATGTTTTTCCTTTGAAACTTGGTTCTCAAAAGAGATATTTAGATGAACCCCTAGATGTTCCTTCAACCAGTCAGTCATTACCTTTAGAGGAAGATGAACCATATTTTGAACCTAGAAGAGGTAAAAGAGTTAGAAATGGGAAACCGATCCTGGTTGCTTTACATACCTAGCCGAGTCCGAGCCACAGACTTGTAGAGAAGCCATGAATTCTTATGAAGCTCCATGGTGGAAAAAAGCCTCTATTAGTGAGATGGATTCCATCCAACAAAATTGTACTTGGGAGATTGTAGATTATCTCAAGGGTGTAAGGCCATAGATTGTAAATGGATCTTCAAGAGAAAACGTAATATAGATGAAACTGTTGATAAATACAAGGCTAGGTTGGTAGCTAAAGGCTACAAACAGAAAGAAGGTATAGTTTTCTTTGATACTATTCACCTATGACTAGAATCACTTCCATTAGGATGTTAATTGGTATAGGCTCTGTCCATAACCTAGAGATACATCAAATGGATGTAAAGAAAACGTTTCTAAATGGTGAATTAGATGAGGAAATTTAAATGGAACAACCTGAGTGTTTTATAGTGAAAGGTTGTGAAAGGAAAATGTGTAAACTGATTAAATCTTTGTATGGTTTGAAACAAGCACCTAAACAATGGCATGAAAAATTTGACCATGTGATGATTTCTAGTGGTTATAGGATTAATAAATTTGATAAGTGTGTTTACACTAAACTTGTTAAGGTTGCATGTGTAATTGTATGCTTGTATGTTGATGATATGCTTATACTAGGTACAAACATGGATGTTATTAATTCCACTAAGAAACTGCTAAATGAGAACTTTGACATGAAAAACTTAGACCCCACTGATGTAATATTAGGGATGAAGATTAGAAGAAGTTATAATGGTTATAGTCTGACTCAATCTCATCATGTTGAGTCTATAATTAAGAAATAAAATCAGTTTAACTGTAAACCTGCTTGTACTCCATATGATTCTTCTTGTAATATGAAGAAGAATAAGGGTGAGGGAGTGTACTAGGGTAAAAACAAATGTACGAAAAAATCGTACTTTCGAGTAGGTTCGAGAGATCAAAATCGAACAGGACGAGCCTAAACCAAGAGATGGCCGTTCACGTCCTGCTTCAATCACAAAGGTGGAAAGGATTATGGTAGGTCTTAGGGAAGGGAAGCAAAAAAGGTTGACAAAATATCAGTGTGATAGTGTATGAAGAAGAAAATGGATTCTCTGAGAGGAATCACTTATTCTATATGTTTTGTTTCTCCTGACTGATTGTCTTGTCTTGTCTTGTTTTTTTTCGAATAGATGAGAATCATCTATTTAGATTTCATGGGAGACACACTAATTTCTCGTAAGTCGTGGAAGTTAGGGAGAGGTGGAATAATGATGATTATGGAGATTATAGTGGATGGTGACCGGAAAGTAGGGAAGACCTGTATGACCGCTACTCCTCATCTTCTCATCTTCTCTATAACCGCCCACTTCTTGTTACCTTCTTGTTCGTGGAGGTGGTGTCACCACCCATGATTGATGTAGACCGACAAACCAATACCCCAATGAGAATCCCCCCATGTTATATTTGATATCTTATGGAAATAGTGGAGTCATAAGCCACTATTGTTTTGATTAAGTCAAGTTAATTAAAATGACTTACTAAGTCAGTGAGGCAAGTTGTGCGACTCACTGGATTGATAATCAGACTGATTAATGTCGAGTCTGGGAAGTTTAGTGGTCATGTACTTGCTTTGAAATAACACGGCATATTTAATGGCTAAGTATTAACTCAGAAGTGACTTATTGTAAGTCTGAGAGGTATTTGAGGCCAAATGTTGTAGAGGGCTTCTTAAGCAAGGAGACCTATTGAAATTCATATAAGATTTGATGTTGGACCCATATTGAAGAGAAAGGCGTATTTATGAGGAAGTAGTTAGCAAAGCTGGTACTAGCTACTTAGCACAAATAAGAATGTGCTAGCTGTTTTAATATAAAAGGCTAATGTGCTAATGTCTCAGCAATAAGACCAATATGCACAACCTCTAGTAAATATCAATCATACTAAGGCTAGGAAGCTAATGTCAAGGAGTAAGTTACCACTTCAATAGTATAGTTAGCACTAAGGTATTAGCGTTAATGCACTTGTGACTAAGTCGCTAAGTATGGTCATGCTAAGCCAAGGATGCATCGTCCATGGGTGTGCTGGACTAGAGACATTGAGGAGTGATAAGTGCATAATTTACATGATTTTAGTGTCAATTCCATACTAATATTTGTTATAATTCTTGCATATTAGTTGTTATACTCTTGTTTTGTTTTATTTGATTTTTTTAGGTGAATCATCCCAATAAGAGTGAAAGTGACTACAAAAGAGATAAGAAGTGAAGTACTACAAGTATTCAAGTGTCCCAAGGCCAAACAAGAAGAAAGGAGTTCACTGCGACATGAAATGAACAAGGAAATTGAGTTCTACATGAGAAAAATGACCAAATACCAAGTTCAAATCGTTCAAATACAGAGTTTCTTATCATCATCTTGAAGAGAATTGAAGAACGAATCCAACACCAAAAGAATGAGGTCATTCCGAGTTCTTATGAGGAATTTTTTAGCAAAACAACTGAAAGAAAAGAGTGAAACACTCAGCAAAATAATCGGGAGATAACATGGAAATTTATCTACCGATTATAGGCAGTTTCGGACACAGATAAACTTTTTTTTGAGCTCCAACAATTGGTAGATATGAGAGGAATCGAGTCTACCAATTATGGAAAATTTTGGACATAGGAAAAGTCATATATTAAGCTCTAACAATCGGTAGAAATAGGAGGATTGATACTACCGATTATATCACGACGGAAGCCACTTTTAAGACACGTTTTTGACTTATAAATCAAGGTATCATGGTCCCATTAGGAATCTAACACCTAGATATGATGAAGAATATATAAGAATACTTTCATAACCCTAAGAAGACACCTTTTACACAACTTTACAAGTCTTGGAGGAGATCAACAACACAAGGAGAAAAGGCTAGGGTTTGGAGCGGTTTCACCATCGTAACGAATTTTTTACTCTTACGTATAATATGGATGCTCTACATCCATGAGTAGCTAAAAACCTAATTTATTGAGGATGAATTCTAATTTCTAAGCATGATTTGATTTAATATATGATTTTCTTTTGAGTTCTTCATATGATTATCGTTTGTTAATACTATAAAGAATGTTCATGATTGATTGAAATATTGTTTAGGTGACTAACTGAATTGATTTAATATATTTCTAGTATTGATTTGTGAGATAACTAATGGTCCATTGACTCGTACACAAGTAGAGAACACGAGACCTTGCAGAGGGATTCTGTAGAGCAATTGTGTGTATGAACAACACTAGTAAGTGGACCTTGATCTAAGAGTCTAACTGCTAGGATTAACCTATAAATTCATAAAATATAAATCTTTCGACCAAATTACACCCTGAGTGATTTACTATTGGGTGGTTAGGACGAATAAAATCTAGTAGGCGAGAACTTCTGTATCCAGTGATATAAGGAATTCGGGGAATAACACTGATTTAGCTATTATTCTATGGTTAATGGTAATCTATGATTAACAATGAGTAGATAAATATATTATTTCAATGATTGTTTAGTAACAAAGAAGGATTCCTCGATCATATATCTCTTCATTGCTTACAACTTTACTTTTAATTGCTTTCTTTTGTTTGAAACCTAAAACAAAACCCCCCTTTGTGATACTTTAAACAACTGAAACACTTCGCTCCTCGTGGGAACGAAATTGACTTCCATTATATTATTCTTTAATTAAGTGGAAATAAGATCACTAATTTGATTGCATCTACGACATGCATAAAGAAGATGAGACGCGGAGGCTAGTAGGGCCAAGTTAGGGACGTGTTGAAGAAGTTAGGGCGTATTAGCCTTGGAGACGCATAAGCCTTGGAGGCGCTAGAGATGCTAAGGATGCATTATCCTTTAGCTAGAGACGCACATGCCTTGTGGGACGTGCTAGAGAAGCTAGGACGTATTGGAGCCAAGGGACGTGCTTGAGCATGGTAGCGACATATAGGAGCCAAGGGGCGTGCTTGAGCATGGTAGCGACGCATCAGGAAGGGAGCGCTAGGCCAATGGGACTCATCAAGACCGGAGCACTAGGCTTATGGGACGCATCAGGTCGAGAGAGCTAGACCTATGTGACCCATCAGTCCGGGAGTGCTAGGCGTATGGAACGCATCAGCGTTGGTGGGGCCATTGCTCAGGAATACCATCCAAATGAGGCCGGTACTTAGGGATGCCTCATCCAAATGAGGCTGTTGCTCAGGGACGCGTCAGGCGAGAGCTAGTAAAGAGAGTTTGCGCCTCTGGCGTTAGGGTTAGGGTTAGTAATTTTAGTGTTGGAGTTAAGGTGCTAAGGTAGTGACGCGTTAGCTAAGGCCTCATAAAGATGTGCTAGCTAAGACCATGTTAGTTTAGTTGGCACTTCTCAGGTGCTAGTGTTAGCGTCAGGAAAGTTAGCGTTTTTAGCGAAGGTGGCTAACTAGTGCCAATGTGGTGCTAAGCCAAATGGCTAGTGCTAACTTGGCACTGATAGGAGAAAATGCTAGGGTTAGCCTAGCTTAGAGGTTTAATGCGTCTTTTGTTGAATTGCTTCATGAATGTGGCGCATCCAAGAGGAGTGGCGTATTATTTGTGGCTTATATTTAAGCAAAGTGTTATGATAGCGTATTTAATCTCAAAAGAGCAATTTGAGAAGCATTCGTTGCGAATAAAGCGTTAAGCTAGAATATATTTTGGGGTTTAAGCATTAGCTATTCCCGAATTTGATGGATGTTATTGTAATATTGATGTAGTTTTTAATATAGTGGTAAAATAGGTTCGATTCTCGGACTTGTGAAGATTTAATTTCTAGACCTAATTTTTAATAACATAAAATAAAGAGAATTAAAACAATTTGATTTTAAAATGGATGAAGAAAAACTAGGGCATAAGATTCCACCATTAACCAATACTTCAGTGATAACATCTAACAATTCTTATATTCAATTTAATCTAAATATGCCAAAGATAGGTTTTTGAAAGAATAATTGTTAATCAAGAGCATGAGACATCAAGAGTTTAAAAACCAAGTATGACCCATCAGAAGAAAACACAATTATTTAAGAAAACCATTTTTTCAGTTTTAATTCAAGCAATTAATAATAAAAGAATTGTAGAATAAATATAATTAAAATAGAAGCTACCAAAATTATTGGATAAACGGCTTCCTCCGTCACCCCAGTGATGGTGATTAGCTCATTGTAATGGAAACACACTCAAAATAGACTTGCATTGCTCAAAAGGTGCTTACAATGGTGAAAAAGGAGTAACACAGAAGAACAGAAACGCTTATAAGCATTACATAGAAGTGTTCTCTGCGTTACAGAAGAAGGAAAAGGGAACAGGAAAGAAAGACGGACTCCAGGCGCTGTTGATATAAGACTGCTTCAGCGACAGAACTAGCGACAATTCTTCAGCGCCTTATGTTCTTCCTCTTCTTCTTCGCAGCAGCAGGAGCTATTTTTCTTCTTGATTTTTTTCGATGGCTCTGCCTTCCTTTGTTTATCATTTCTCTTTGCTTTATATAGGGTTAGTAAACCCTAATAACTCTTGTGAACCGATAGGGACTCCAAAAAAAATCCAAATCAAACTTTAAATCCCGTGAAAATCCCAAAAAGAGAAGGTTTCTTTTTCCGGCTCCAAATTTGATTTTTCACCCATTTTTTCGGCGTGAATCTCTTGTAAATGATGTGTGTAGACCTAGGTTCATTAATTCTTCACATATCCAACTCAAAAAACCCTTTAAATCCCATGAAAATAGGACCCGAAACAAATCAGAATTTCTTTACGTGTGAAACATGTATTCCCGCCAAATTCGGATTTGAAATCAAAAGGGAGGGTGCCTTTAACAACTGTCTGGGTGCCTTTAGTAATTTTTCTAGGGTGCCTTTATCAATTTTTGAGTCGATTTTTCCACAAATATTTATTTCTCAAAAATACCTACAAAGACATAAAAAGCCATAATAAGTACAAAATCGAACACTATTAAAATAGATAATCGAGCGTAATTTAGATACAAAAATGTGTCTATCAAATATCCCCAAACTTACTATTTGCTAGTCCTCGAGAAAATATAATCTAGAAAATAAAATTCTAACTCACTTTCGCAGGAATCGCGACTACATTCAGCATATGTAATAAGCCGTTAAACCCCTAGGTGTCCAAAGTGGACGAGTTTTGTCTCGTGAGGGTTTACAAGAGGTATACCCACAAAACCTTTCCTCCAAATTTTAGCTACTCGTGAACGATTGAGGATAAACACTAAACAAGCTATTTAGTTGGCATACTAAATTTCTTCGGCTATGGGAATCATTACCCTATATGAGTCAAATTGCTGTACACGAGAATTTTCTCAAGCATACTAAAATTCATATAAGAAAACAAAGCTCTACTCAGATAGCGTTCAACCACAATACTCAGAATCTATCAAAGTTCAATCACATGAAAATATTTATAAGATGAAAATAGACAAAATGAACTTTGCGTGTCTTGACTAAGGTGAACGGTGTTTCCCATATCTGTCTGAAGGTCAGTGTCAGGATGAATCCTAATGAATTGAGATACATGGTTTTAATCGTAATACTAATATCGATTCAACTGGTATATACAAGGGTCCCAGCGATCGATTAATTGAAAATAAAATAATTATAATATATTGACAACATGATTGGATCAAATTGAATCCAAGCGCATGGTCCTTATCAGCATATGCCATGATAGTTCCCATGGATCCTGCGTTCCACGCTTTTTTAGGCGACGGAGACAGGGAGAACACACACATATTGCTATCAAAGTTTCAATACTCGATTTTTTTTATTGAAGTCTAAATAATCTCAAACACTCTACTCCATCCTGGCATTGATAAAAATTCGATACTGGTGCCCCACCAAATCACTTAGAGAAACACAAAATTACAAAAATAAAAATAGAAGGTGATATGGTTGAGATAGACTCCGAGATACAGTGACAACTATCATGTTTTTTCTAACACCTAAACTCTGTCCTTTTATGAATAGACCATTTAGCTTGGCACACCAATTCCTATAGAAAAAGAGCTCAGTTTGCATCTACCTAGAATGGTTGTTTCATCCTGAATTGTTCACAAGTTTCTAGACTTTGGAGTTTCATATTTCATTAAAAGTTTCTCCCTTACACCCAAACTTAAATCAAACAGTGTCCTCAATGTTTCTAAAGATGAATGATTAAAAGCATGAAAAAGGACAAACTGTTACCAATCGAAGGAAAAGAGTTAAAAAAAGATATTACTGTGCCGCATGATCATGGATTACCTCCCAAGAATTGTTAAGTTTAAAGTCTTCAGCCAGACTAAGAAAGAATTAGTCACCTCATAAAATCATATAGCAATAATCGAAACAACTGTGGGTCATCTGAATCAAATAGTGTTATCCAAAATAAGAGGAAAATGTAACAATCCAAGAAAATGAACAAACCGAGCACACCCTTATCTAGTTTTCTGTTTAAGACAACTACTTCTAGCTGTGGTTCAGGTTCAGGCTCTATAAAAGGGTCTAAATAAAATATTTTCATGGGATGGATTTCCTCGTAGGCAGGATCAAAAGAATCAGGTTGTAGAGTCCGGAGTAACTCAATTAAGAACTTAGAAGAACATAATGATAACCTGAATAATTGTGGATCCTCAAAGTCAATCATATTTGACTCACACAATTGACTACTATGATTCTTAAACAAATGTGTCGATTCTATTTCCCTAAAGTAATTAGGTTTTGTCTCAAAACTTAATAACTGACACGTTTGAAATTCATACGTTCTCACATATGGAAGAAAATATTTCGGTGGGAAAACAAAGTGAATCTTGGTATTATCTCCTAGGTAAACCACATCGACCAGAGAATGGGTTTCTAACAACTGAACTTCTTTCTAGACATGATTAGTTTCGGGAAACAGTTCTTGAAGTCTCTTAATATAGTAGAGGCACAAACATCAAGTCCCAAGTGAGGGACTTTTAAAAGAGTCAAAGGTAAAGCACAGGGAGAATGATAATCATCCCCAAACTTAGAATTTTGGGTGTCTCTAGATATACTAGTCACAATTTCCTTAAGTTCTATCTTATCAGATTCTTGAAAATGGTCAACTGCTTCTTCTAGGTTATAATCAGGTGGTGCATCCTCACTCATATTTAAAATCTCTACGAGTCTATCTTTGTTACCTAAGACTATTGTTTCCAAATCGCTGGACTCTAAAACAGTATTCTCATGATAAAACCGTTCATCTAAACCATTATCGGCTTCGAAACAAGAAAGTTATATATCGTCTAAAACAGTGGTATCTCTAGTAAAATCCTCTTCTTTCTGAATAGGTGAATAATCATTAAAATTATTTGGATTTGAACCAGAACTAACATTGTCATCATGAAGCACAATTGGAGTGACAATTTCCATATTACTCTGCCTGTATATTTCAAGTTCTTCACCAATACTATCCTCATCATCATAATAACATGAAGATGTTTGAACCTCGTCTACATAAGTAGTGTTACCAATTCTATCCTCGTCCTCTTGACTAGGTGAATAATTGTCAAGGGTAGCACTATATTGGCAATTAAGATCATTTTGAGAAATATTATTCTTTGCATAAATTTCATTCACACTTAATCCAAACCTTTTTGTACTCTCAGTCAACTTCCTGAGGGATTCTTTTAGAAAATCAAATGGATCATAAAGGGTACTGGTTTGCAACTGCTCGTGTGATTCTTCTAGAGGCATAATAGGTTCATGGGGAGTACTAGATTGCATCTTCTTTAGGGCATCCAAGAAAAAAACTAGAATCATCATAGGAAGTACTAGATTGCATCTTCTTTAGGGTATCCCTCCAAGACAAAGAATTAGAGTTTTTCTCACTTTCATGTTCATAAGACGGGTGTATGTACGAATAATTGGGATCACCATGGTATGAGTAATATCCTCCAAAAGGTTGGTGGTGATCCCGACTACTATCCACACAATGTTGATAGTATGGATAATGTCTATTTTGAAATCCAGTCAGATATTCATTGTATTGGTCCTCATAGTACCAGTTCGACATTTTCTAAAAAATTCCTAATATATTAAAAAAAATCTAAGAAAATAAATCCTAACATGAAGGGGGTTCTAAACATTCACAAACAAGGCCGACTCAACCAAATCAAACCTATTGAATCTAGCAAACAAAAAGCATAATGGCTCAACTTAGATTGTTTCTAGACCAACTTCTATTCTTTAGAAAGGCAACTAGTTACAGTTTTAGCAAACCTCTTTGAACGATCCGAATTAGATTAAGTCAAAGAGAAACAAGATAAGCTCTAAGGAGATTTGATAACCCTGTCTCTTTGGAACTTTTCCCTGGGTTACAAGGCGGCTCTAATCAACTTAAAATAATCTTTCTGAACTTCGAGTTAGGCTAAAAAAGCGACCGATACAGTCCTTTTGAACGATTTTCCAATAAGCTCGATACCCTATAGGTCTCTTTCTAGTCAAATTTTAGGATTAGGTTCGCATAGGTAACGTTTTCCTAAGTCGGGAATAAAGGATACGGTGATGAAATCCGAACCCTTATCTTATATGGCCAGTTTCTGCCCTTTACTAGAAAAGTAAATTCTGTATTCAAGTCCTCAACATATATGCATTATGAAGGAATACAGAAAACCCACTGACAGGGGATTCATGGGTTAATCGAGTCTTACCTCCCGTACCAGACGGGGGATGACTCGGTTGTAGTCGGCTCGGGCCACCGACTCCTGTGTCAGTGTATGAACCCAAGGGGCCGAGACAATATCGTAATTGTCGTCCTTCCATGTAACAGTTTATATTTAAATTACCTTTCCGTAGGGTTTAAAAATTATAAAATGTCCAAATTCCCAAAAATAATTCCAAAAAGTGTCCAAAAATAAAAAAAAATTTACAGAAATAATAAAAATTCCTAATACAATTTTCTAAACAAACTAAATCTAAAAAAAATCTAATTAATAAAAAAAAATCTAAAAATAAAAGTATTTGTCTTCTTCTCCGTTCTTTAAGCTTTAACTTTTAACTCCAAGTCCTTAACTTTAACTTCAAATCTTTAATCACCAAAGTCTTTGATTTTATTTCCTTTTAATCCAATATCCAAACCTGTAGTAAAAAGAGAAATACCCAAAGAAACGTAAAATAGAACAAAATAAAAAATAATACTAAAAATAAAAATAAAACCTAAAATTAAATCTAAAACTCTAAACCTTATAACAAGTCCGCGTCGGCGGCGCTAAAAGTTGATGTAGTTTTTAATATAGTGGTAAAATAGGTTCGATTCTCGGATTTGTGAAGATTTAATGACCTAATTTTTAATTAAAAAAAATAAAGAGAATTAAAACAATTTGATTTTAAAATGGATGAAGAAAAACTAGGGCATAAGATTCCACCATTAACCAATACTTCAGTGATAACATCTAACAATTCTTATATTCAATTTAATCTAAATATGCCAAAGATAGGTTTTTGAAAGAATAATTGTTAATCAAGAGCATGAGACA
>JAJJMC010003936.1:13000057-13016245 GCA_023531435.1 Papaver californicum | reverse complement strand
AATCTGCATTCTCTAGTACGCGAAATCTGATCCATCAAATTTTTCAATTGCGTTTGGAGATGCAAACCGTATCGCAGATGATGTCGACGCTCCTATCTCTGTCGTTCTGTCGTCTTCTCCTTGCCATCGATTCTTCCCAGACTTATTCACGAATCTAGCTCTGATACCAGTTGTTAGGATCGATGCTATAAGAAAACAACACGAAAACGAAAAACAAGAACACAAGATTTACTTATATCACCCAAATTGGGCTACGTCCAAGGAGCGGCTGCAGTTTTCATTATGATCTTAAAAACGAATTTTAGAGGAATACAACGATGATAAATAATAAGATACAAACCCTAGATAGGGTATCTCTATTTATATAGAGACTACTGAAATTTGGGCCGGGCGCTGCCCTAAAACCTGTCAATCTAGGAGTTTCCAATCTTCCTCGGACATCCCATCTGGCTTCTTTGAATCCAATAGAGGTTGCTGCAAATTTCTCCCATAGAGATAATCTTCAATCTGCATTCTCTAGTACGCGAAATCTGATCCATCAAATTTTTCAAATGCGTTTGGAGATGCAAACTCTATCGCAGATGATGTCGACGCTTTTTTCTCTATCGTTCTGTGGTCTTCTCCTCTTGCCATTAGTTCTTCCCATAATTCTTCACCAATCTAGCTCTGATACCAGTTGTTAGGATCGATGCTATAATAAAACAACACGAAAATGAAAAACAAGAACAAAAGATTTACTTGGTTCACCCAAATTGGCCTGCGTCCAAGGAGCGGCTGCGGTTTTCAATATGATCTTAAAAACGAAACTTAGAGGAATACAACGATGATGAATAATAAGATACAAACCCTAGATAGGTTATCTCTATTTATATAGAGACTACTGAAATTTGGGCCGGGGCGCTTCCCTAAAACCTGTCGATCCATGATTTTCCAATCTGCCTCGGACATCCCATCTGGCTTCTTTGAATCCAATAGAGGTTGCTGCGAAATTCTCCCCTAGAGATAATCTTCAGTCTGCATTCTCCAGTACGCGAAATCTGACCTATCAAATTTTTCAATTGTGTTTGGAGATGCAAACCCTATCAAGATGATGTCGACGCTCCTTTATCTGTCGTTCTGTCGTCTTCTCCTCCTGCCATCGATTTTTCCCAGAATTCTTCACGAATCTAGCTATGATACCAGTTGTGAGGATCGATGCTATAAGAAAACATCACGAAAACGAAAAACAAGAACAAAAGATTTACTTGGTTCACCCAAATTGGCCTACTTCCAAGGAGCGGCTGCAGTTTTCACAATGATCTCAAAACCGAGTTCCATAGGAATACAACGATGATAAAAAATATGATACAAACCCTAGATAAGGTATCTCTCTATATATAGAGACTACTGAAATTTGGGCCGAGGCGCTTCCATAAAACCTGTCGATCCAGGAGTTTCCAATCTGCCTCGGACATCCCATCTAGCTTCTTTGAAGCCAATCGAGGTTGCTGCAAATTTCTCCCATAGAGATAATCTTCAATCTGCATTCTCCAGTATGCGAAATCTGACCCATCAAATTTTTCAATTGCGTTTGGAGATGCAAAGCCTATCGCAGATGATGTCGACGCTTCTTTCTCTGTCGTTCTGTGGTCTTCTCCTCCTGCCATTGGTTCTTCCCATAATTCTTCACCAATCTAGCTCTGATACCAGTACTTAGGATCGATGCTATAATAAGCAACACGAAAATAAAAAACAAGAACAGAAGATTTCTTGGTTCACCCAAATTGGCCTACGTCCAAGGAGCGGCTGCGGTTTTCAATATGATCTTAAAAACGAATTTTAGAGGAATACAACGATGATAAATAATAAGATACAAACCCTAGATAGGGTATCTGTATTTATATAGAGACTACTGAAATATGGGTCGAGGCACTGCCCTAAAACCTGTCAATCCAGGAGTTTCCAATCTGCCTAGGACATCCCATCTGGCTTATTTGAATCCAATAGAGGTTGCTGCAAATTTCTCCCATAGAGATAATCTTCAATTTGCATTCTCCAGTACGCAAAATATGACCCATCAAACTTTTCAATTTCGTTTGGGGATGCAAACCCTAGCGCAGATGATATCGACGCTCCTTTCTCTATCGTTCTGTCGTCTTCTCCTTCTGCCATCGATTCTTCCCATAATTCTTCACGAATCTAGATCTCATACCAGTTGTTAGGATCGATGCTATAAGAAAACAACACGAAAATGAAAAACAAGAACACAAAATTTACTTGGTTCACCCAAATTGGGCTACATCCAAGGAGCGGCTGCGGTTTTCACTATGATCTCAAAACCGAGTTCCATAGGAATACAACGATGATAAACAATATGATACAAACCCTAGATAGGGTATCTCTCTATATATAGAGACTACTGAAATTTGGGTCGGGGCGCTTCCCTAAAACCTGTCGATCCAGGAGTTTCCAATCTGCCTCGGACATCCCATCTGGCTTCTTTGAATCCAATAGAGGTATCTGTAAATTTCTCCCATGGAGATAATCTTCAATATGCATTCTCCAATACGCGAAATCTGACCCATCAAATTTTTCAATTGCGTTTGGAGATGCAAACCCTATCGCAGATGATGTCGACGCTTCTTTCTCTGTCGTTCTATCGTCTTCTCCTTGCCATCGATTCTTCCCAGACTTATTCACGAATCTAGCTCTGATACCAGTTGTTAGGATCGATGCTATAAGAAAACAACATGAAAACGAAAAACAAGAACACAAGATTTACTTGGTTCACCAAAATTGGGCTACGTCCAAGGAGCAACTGCAGTTTTCACTATGATCTCAAAACCAAGTTCCTTAGTAATACAACGATGATAAAAAATATGATACAAACCCTAGATAGGGTATCTCTCTATATATAGAGACTAATGAAATTCGGGTCGGGGCACTTCCCTAAAACCTGTCGATCGAGGAGTTTCCAATCTGCCTCGGACATCCCATCTGGCTTCTTTGAATCCGATAGAGGTTGCTGCAAATTTCTCCCATAGAGATAATCTTCAATCTGCATTCTCCAGTACGCGAAATCTGACCCATCAAATTTTTCAATTACGTTTGGAGATGCAAACCCTATCGCAGATGATGTCGACGCTCCTTTCTCTGTCGTTCTGTGGTCTTCTCCTCCTGCCATTGGTTCTTCCCATAATTCTTCACCATTCTAACTCTGATACCAGTACTTAGTATCGATGCTATAATAAAACAACACGAAAATGAAAAACAAGAACAGAAGATTTCTTGGTTCACCCAAATTGGCCGACGTCCAAGGAGCGGCTGCGGTTTTCAATATGATTTTAAAAACGAATTTTAGAGGATACAACGATGATAAATAATAAGATACAAACCCTAGATAGGGTATCTCTATTTATATAGAGACTACTGAAATTTGGGCCGGGCGCTACCCTAAAACCTGTCAATCCAGGAGTTTCCAATCTGCCTCGGACATCCCATCTGGCTTCTTTGAATCCAATAGAGGTTGCTGCAAATTTCTCCCATAGAGATAATCTTCAATCTGCATTCTCCAGTACGTAAAATATGACCCATCAAACTTTTCAATTTCGTTTGGGGATGCAAACCCTATCGCAGATGATATCGACGCTCTTTTCTCTATCGTTCTGTCGTCTTCTCCTTCTCCCATCGATTCTTCCCAAAATTCTTCACGAATCTAGATCTGATACCAGTTGTTAGGATCGATGATATACGAAAATAACACAAAAACGAAAAACAAGAACACAAGATTTACTTGGTTCACCCAAATTGGGCTACGTCCAAGGAGCGACTGCGGATTTCACTATGATCTCAAAACCGAGTTCCATAGGAATAAAACGATGATAAAAAATATGATACAAACCCTAGATACGGTATCTCTCTATATATAGAGACTAATGAAATTTGGGTCGGGGCACTGCCCTAAAACCTGTCGATCCAGGAGTTTCCAATCTGCCTCGGACATCCCATCTGGCTTCTTTGAATCCAATAGAGGTTGCTTCAAATTTCTCTCATAGAGATAATCTTCAATCTGCATTCTCCAGTACACGAAATCAGACCCATCAAACTTTTCAATTTCGTTTGGAGATGCAAACCGTATCGCAGATGATGTCGACGCTCCTATCTCTGTCGTTCTCTCGTCTTCTCCTTGCAATCGATTCTTCCCAGACTTATTCAGGAATCTAGCTCTGATACCACTTGTTAGGATCGATGTTATAAGAAAACAACACGAAAACGAAAAACAAGAACACAAGATTTACTTGGTTCACCCAAATTGGGCTACGTCCAAGGAGCGGCTGCGCTTTTCACTATGATCTCATAACCGAGTTCCATAGGAATACAACGATGATAAAAAATATGATACAAACCCTAGATAAGGTATCTCTCTATATATAGAAACTACTGAAATTTGGGCCGGGGCGCTTCCTTAAAACCTGTCGATCCAGGAGTTTCCAATCTGCCTCGGACATCCCATATGGCTTTTTTGAATCCAATAGAGGTTGCTGCAAATTTCTCCCATAGAGATAATCTTCAATCTGCATTCTCCAGTAAGCGAAATCTGACCCATCAAATTTTTCAATTGCGTTTGGAGATGCAAACCCTATCGCAGATGATGTCGACATTTCTTCCTTTGTCGTTCTGTGATTTTCTCCTCCTGCAATTGGTTCTTCCCATAATTATTCACCAATCTAGCTCTGATACCAGTACTTAGGATCGATGCTATAATAAAACAACACGAAAATGAAAAACAAGAAACAGAAGATTTCTTGGTTCACCCAAATTGGCCTACGTCCAAGGAGCGGCTGCGGTTTTCAATATGATCTTAAAAACGAATTTTAGAGGAATACAACGATGATAAATAATAAGATACAAACCCTAGATAGGGTATCTCTATTTATATAGAGACAACTAAAATTTGGGCCGGGCGCTGCCCTAAAACTTGTCAATCACGGAGTTTACAATCTGCCTCGGACATCCCATCTGGCTTCTTTGAATCCAATAGAGGTTGCTGCAAATTTCTCCCATTGAGATAATCTTCAATCTGCATTCTCCAGTACGCAAAATATGACCCATCAAACTTTTTAATTTCGTTTGGAGATGCAAACCCTATCGCAGATGATATCGACGCTCTTTTCTCTATCGTTCTGTCGTATTCTCCTTCTGCCATCGATTCTTCCCAAAATTCTTCACGAATCTAGCTCTGATACCAGTTGTTAGGATCGATGCTATAAGAAAACAACACGAAAACGAAAAACAAGAACACAAGATTTACTTGGTTCACCCAAATTGGGCTACATCCAAGGAGCCGCTGCGGTTTTCACTATGATCTCAAAACCGAGTTCCATTGGAATACAACGATGATAAACAATATGATACAAACCCTAGATAGGGTATCTCTTTATATATAGAGACTACTGAAATTTGGGTTGGGGCGCTTCCCTAAAACCTGTCGATCCAGGAGCTTCCAATCTGCCTCGGACATCCCATCTGGCTTCTTTGAATCCAATAGAGGTTGCTGCAAATTTCTCCCATAGAGATAATCTTCAATCTGCATTTTCAAGTACGCGAAATATGACCCATCAAACTTTTCAATTGCGTTTGGAGATGCAAACCCTATCGCAGATGATGTCGACGCTTCTTTCTCTGTCGTTCTGTTGTCTTCTCCTTGCCATCGATTCTTCCCAGACATATTCACGAATCTAGCTCTGATACCAGTTGTTAGGATCGAGGCTATAAGAAAACAACACGAAAACGAAAAACAAGAACACAAGATTTACTTGGTTCACCCAAATTGGACTACGTCCAAGGAGCGGCTGCGGTTTTCACTATGATCTCAAAACCGAGTTCCATAGGAATACAACGATGATAAAAAAATATGATACAAACCCTAGATACGGTATCTCTCTATATATAGAGACTACTGAAATTTGGGTCAAGGCGCTGCCCTAAAACCTTTCGATCCAGGAGTTTCCAATCTGCATCGGACATCCCATCTGGCTTCTTTGAATCCAATAGAGGTTGCTGTAAATTTCTCCCATAGAGATAATCTTCAATCTGCATTCTCCAGTACGTGAAATCTGACCCTTCAAATTTTTCAATTGCGTTTGGAGATGCTAACCCTATCGCAGATAATGTCGACGCTCCTTTCTCTCTCGTTCTGTCGTCTTCTCTTCCTGCCATTGGTTCTTCCCATAATTCTTCACCAATCTAGCTCTGATACCAGTTGTTAGGATCGATGATATAATAAAACAACACGAAAATGAAAACAAGAACATAAGATTTACTTGGTTCACCCAAATTGGCCTACGTCCAAGGAGCGGCTGTGGTTTTCAATATGATCTTAAAAACGAATTTAAGAGGAATACAATGATGATAAATAATAAGATACAAAGCCAAAATAGGGTATCTCTATTTATTTAGAGACTACTGAAATTTGGGCCGGGCGCTGCCCTAAAACCTGTCAATCCAGGAGTTTCCAATCTGCCTCGGACATCCCATCTGGCTTCTTTGAATCCAATAGAGGTTGCTGCAAAATTCTCCCATAGAGATAATCTTCAATCTGCATTCTCCAGTACGCGAAATATGACCCATCAAACTTTTCAATTTCGTTTGGAGATGCAAACCGTATCGCAGATGATGTCGACGCTCCTTTCTCTGTCGTTCAGTCGTCTTCTCCTCCTGCCATCGATTCTTCCCAGAATTCGTCACGAATCTAGATCTGATACCAGTTGTTAGGATCGATGCTATAAGAAAACAACACGAAAACGAAAAACAAGAACACAAGATTTACTTGGTTCACCCAAATTGGGCTACATCCAAGGAGCGGCTGCGTTTTCACTATGATCTCAAAACCGAGTTCCATATGAATACAACG
This sequence comes from Papaver californicum, assembly GCA_023531435.1. Lineage (NCBI taxonomy): Eukaryota > Viridiplantae > Streptophyta > Magnoliopsida > Ranunculales > Papaveraceae > Papaver > Papaver californicum. The sequence goes on along the minus strand of JAJJMC010003936.1, from coordinate 13,009,353 downwards.
ATGATAAACAATATGATACAAATCCTAGATAGGGTATCTCTCTATATATAGAGACTACTGAAATTTGGGTCGGGGCGCTTCCCTAAAACCTGTCGATCCAGGAGTTTCCAATCTGCCTCGGACATCCCATCTGGCTTCTTTGAATCCAATAAAGGTATCTGCAAATTTCTCCCATAGAGATAATCTTCAATCTGCATTCTCCAGTACGCGAAATATGACCCATCAAACTTTTCAATTTCGTTTGGAGATGCAAACCGTATCGCAGATGATGTCGACGCTCCTTTCTCTGTCGTTCCGTCGTCTTCTCCTCCTGCCATCGATTCTTCCTAGAATTCGTCACGAATCTAGATCTGATACCAGTTGTTAGGATCGATGCTATAAGAAAACAACACGAAAACGAAAAACAAGAAACAAGATTTACTTGGTTCACACAATTTGGGCTACATCCAAGGAGCTGCTGCGGTTTTCACTATGATCTCAAAAACGAGTTCCAGAGGAATACAACGATGATAAATAATAAGATACCAACCCTAGATAGGGTATCTCTATTTATATAGAGACAACTAAAATTTGGGACGGGGTGCTGCTTTAGAACCTGTCGATCCAGGAGTTTCCAATCTGCCTCGGACATCCAATCTTACTTTTTTGAATCCAATAAAGGTTGCTGCAAATTTCTCTCATATATATAATATTCAATCTGCATTCTCCAGTACGTGAAATCTGACCCATCAAATTTTTCAACTGCTTTTGGAGATGCAAATCCTATCGCAAATGATGTCGACGCTCCTTTCTCTTTCTTTCTGTCGACTTCTCCTTCTGCCATCGATTCTTCCGAGAATTCTTCACCAATCTAGCTCGGATACCAATTGTTAGGATCGATGCTATAAAAAAACAACACGAAAATAAAAAACAAGAACAGAACATTTAATTGGTTCACACAAATTGGGCTACGTCCAAGGAGCGGCTGCGGTTTTCACTATGATCTCAAAAGCGAGTTCCAGAGGAATACAACGGTGATAAATAATAAGATACAAACCCTAGACAGGGTATCTCTATATATATAGGGACTACTGAAATTTGGGCCGGGGCGCTGCCCTAAAACCTGTCGATCCAGGAGTTTCCAATCTGCCTCGGACATCCCATCTTGCTTCTTTGAATAGAGGTTGCTGCAAATTTCTCCCATATAGATATTCCTCAATCTGCATTCCTTAGTACGCGAAATCTAACCCATCAAATTTTCCAAATTGCGTTTGGAGATGCACACCCTATCTCAGATAATGTCGATGCTCCTTTCTCTGTTGTTCTAACGTCTTCTCCTTCTGCCATCGATTTTTCCCAGAATTCTTCACAAATCTAGCTCTGATACCAGTTGTTAGGATCAATGTTATAAGAAAACAACACGAAAACGAAACACAAGAACACAAGATTTACTTGGTTCACACAAATTGGGCTACGTCCAAGGAACGGCTGCTGTTTTCAGTATGATCTCAAAAACGAGTTCCAGAGGAATACAACGATGATAAATAATAATATACAAACCCTAGATAGGGTATATCTTTATATAGAGAGACTACTAAAATTTGGACTGGGGCGCTGCCCTAAAACCTGTCGATCCAGGAGTTTCCAATCTGCCTCGGACATCCCATCTGACTTCTTTGAATCCAATAGAGGTTGTTGTAAATTTCTCCCATAGAGATAATCTTTAATCTGCATTCTCCAGTACGCGAAATCTGATCCATCTAATTTTTCAATTGTGTTTGGAGATGCAATCCCTATCGCAGATGATGTCGACGCTTCTTTCTCTGTCGTTCTGTCGTCTTCTCCTCCTGCCATCGATTCTTCCCAGACTTCTTCACCAATCTAGCTCTGAAACCAATTGTTAGGGTCGATGCTATAAAAAAACAACACGAAAACGAAAAACAAGTATACAAGATTTACTTGGTTCACACAAATTCGGCTACATCCAAGGAGCTGCTGCCGTTTTCACTATGATCTCAAAAACAAGTTCCAGAGGAATACAACGATGATAAATAATAAGATACAAATAGGGTATCTCTTTATATACAGAGACTACTGAAATTTGGGCCGGGGTGCTGCCTAAAAACCTGTCGATCTAGGAGTTTCTAATCTGCCTCGGACATCCCATCTGGATTCTTTGAATCCAATAGAGATGGCTGGAAATTTCTCCCTTAGAGATAATCTTCAATCTGCATTCTCCAGTACGCGAAATCTGACCCATCAAATTTTTCAATTGCGTTTGGAGATGCAAACCCTATCTCATATGATGTCGACGCTCCTTTCTCTGTCGTTCTGTCGTCTTCTCATCCTGCCATCGATTCTTCCCAGAATTCTTCACCAATCTAGCTCTGATACCAGTTGTTAGGATCGATGCTATAAGAAAAAAACACGAAAACAAAAAACAAGAACATAAGATTTACTTGGTTCACACAATTTGGGCTACGTCCAAGGAGCTGCTGCGGTTTTCACTATGATCTCAAAAACGAGTTCCAGAGGAATACAACGATGATAAATAATAAGATACCAACCCTAGATAGGGTATCTCTATTTATGTAGAGACAACTAAAATTTGGGCCGGGGTGCTGCTTTAGAACCTGTCGATCCAGGAGTTTCAAATCTTCCTCGGACATCCTATCTGGCTTTTTTGAATCCAATAAAGGTTGCTGCAAATTTCTCCCATAGATATAATCTTCAATCTGCATTCTCCAGTACGCGAAATCTGACCCATCAAATTTTTCAATTGCTTTTGGAGATGCAAATCCTATCGCAAATGATGTCGACGCTCCTTTCTCTGTCGTTCTGTCGACTTCTTCTTCTGCCATCGATTCTTCCGAGAATTCTTCACTAATCTAGCTCTGGTACCAATTGTTAGGATCGATGCTATAAAAAAACAACACGAAAAAGAAAAACAAGAACACAAGATTTACTTGGTTCACACAAATTGGGCTACGTCCAAGGAGCGGCTGCGGTTTTTACTATGATCTCAAAAGCGAGTTCCAGAGGATTACAACGATGATAAATAATAAGATACAAACCCTAGATAGGGTATCTCTATATAAAGAGACTACTGAAATTTGGGCCGGGGCGGTGCCCTAAAACCTGTCGATCCAGGAGTTTCCAATCTGCCTCGGACATCCCATCTTGCATCTTTGAATAGAGGTTGCTGCAAATTTCTCCCATATAGATATTCTTCAATCTGCATTCTCCAGTACGTGAAATCAGATCTATCTAATTTTTCAATTGTGTTTGGAGATGCAATCCCTATCGCAGATGATGTCGACGCTTCTTTCTCTGTCGTTCTGTCGTTTTCTCCTCCTGCCATCGATTCTTCCCAAAATTCTTCACAAATCTAGCTCTGATACCAGTTGTTAGGATCGATGCTATTAGAAAACAACACGAAAACAAAAAACAAGAACACAAGATTTACTTGGTTCACCCAAATTGGGCTACGTCAAATGAGCGGCTACGGTTTTCACTATGATCTCAAATACGAGTTCCAGAGGAATACAACGATGATAAATAATAAGATACAAACCCTAGATAGGGTATCTCTATATATAGAAAGACTACTGAAATTTGGGCCGGGACGCTGCCCTATAACCTGTCGATTCAGGAGTTTCCAATCTGCCTCGGACATCCCAAAAGGCTTCTTTGAATCCAATAGAGGTTGCTGCAGATTTCTCCCATAGAGATAATCTTCAATCTGCATTCTCCGGTACGCGAAATCTGACCCATCAAATTTTTCAATTGTGTTTGGAGATGCACCTCGTACCGTAGATGATGTCGACGCTCCTTTCTCTATCGTTCTGTCATCTTCTCCTTGCCATCGATTTTTCCCAGACTTCTTCACCAATCTAGCTCTGATACCAATTGTTAGGGTCGATGCTATAAAAAAACAACACGAAAACGAAAAACAAGAACACAAGAATTACTTGGTTCACACAAATTGGGCTACGTCCAAGGAGCGGCTGCGGTTTTCACTATGATCTCAAAAACGAGTTCCAGAGGAATACAACGATGATAAATAATAAGATACAAACCCTAGATAGGGTATCTCTCTATATATAGAGACTACTGAAATTTGGGCCGTGGCGCTGTCCTAAAACATGTCGATCCAGGAGTTTTCAATCTGCCTCGGACATCCCATATGGCTTCTTTGAATCCAATAGAGGTTGCTGCAAATTTCTCCCATAGAGATATTCTTTAAACTGGATTCTCCAATACGCGAAATCTGACCCATCAAATTTTCCCAATTGCGTTTGGAGATGCAAACCCTATCGCAGATGATGTCGACGCTCCTTTCTCTGTCGTTCTGTCATCTTCTCCTTGCCCTCGATTCTTCCCAGAATTCTTCACCAATCTAGCTCTGATACCAATTGTTAGGATCGATGCTATAATAAAACAACACGAAAACGAAAAACAAGAACACAAGATTTACTTGGTTCACACAAATTGGGCTACGTCCAAGGAGCTGCTGCGGTTTTCACTATGATCTCAAAAACGAGTTCCATAGGAATACAACGATGATAAATAATAAGATACAAACCTTATATAGGTATCTCTTTATATACAGAGACTACAGAAATTTGGGCCGGGGCGTTGCCTTAAAACCTGTCGATCTAGGAGTTTCCAATCTGCCTCGGACATCCCATCTGGACTCTTTGAATCCAATAGAGGTTGCTGTAAATTTCTCCCATAGAGATAATCTTCAATCTTCATTCTCCAGTACGCGAAATCTGACCCATCAAGTTTTTCAATTGCGTTTGGAGATGCAAACCCTATCGCATAAGATGTCGATGCTCCTTTCTCTGTCGTTCTGTCGTCTTCTCCTTCTGCCATTGATTCTTCTCAGAATTCTTCACCAATCTAGCTCCGATACCAATTGTTAGGATCGATGCTATAAAAAAACAACACGAAAACGAAAAACAAGAACACAAGATTTACTTGGTTTACACAAATTGGGCTACGTCCAAGGAGCGGCTGCGGTTTTCACTATGATCTCAAAAACGAGTTCCAGAGGAATACAACGATGATAAATAATAAGATACAAACCCAAGATATTTGTATCTCTATATATATAGAGACTACTAAAATTTGGGCCGGGGCGCTGCCCTAAAGCCTGTCGATCCAGAAGTTTCCAATCTGCCTCGGACATCCCATCTTGCTTCTTTGAATCCAATAGAGGTTGCTGTAAATTTCTCCCATATAGATATTCTTCAATCTGCTCTCCAGTACGCGAAATCTAACCCATCAAATTTTCCAAATTGCGTTTGGAGATGCACACCCTATCTCAGATAATGTCGACGCTCCTTTCTCTGTCGTTCTGACCTCTTCTCCTCCTGCCATCGATTCTTTTCAGAATTCTTCACAAATCTAGCTCTGATACCAGTTGTTAGGATCGATGTTATAAGAAAACAACACGAAAACAAAAAACAAGAACACAAGATTTAGGTTGTTCACACAAATTGGGCTACGTCCAAAGAACGGCTGCGGTTTTCACTATGATCTCAAAAACGAGTTCCAGAGGAATACAAAGATGATAAATAATAAGATACAAACCCTAGATAGGGTATCTCTTTATATAGAGAGACTACTGAAATTTGGGACTGGGGCGCTGTGCTATAACTTGTCGATTCAGGAGTTTCCAATCTTCCTCAGACATCCCTTCTGACTTCTTTGAATCCAATAGAGGTTGTTGTAAATTGCTCCCATAGAGATAATCTTTAATCTGCATTCTCCAGTACGCGAAATCTGAGCCATCTAATTTTTCAATTGTGTTTGGAGATGCAAACCCTATCGCAGATGATGTCGACGCTTCTTTCTCTGTCGTTCTGTTGTCTTCTCCTCCTACCATCGATTCTTCCCAGAATTCTTCACAAATCTAGCTCTGATACCAGTTGTTAGGATCGATGCTATAAGAAAACAACACGAAAACGAAAAACAAGAACACAAGATTTACTTGGTTCACCCAAATTGGGCTACGTCCAAGGAGAGGCTGCGGTTTTCACTATGATCTCAATAACGAGTTCCAGAGGAATACAACGATGATAAATAATAAGATACAAACCCTACATAGGGTATCTCTCTATATAGAAAGACTACTGAAATTTGGGTCGGGACGCTGCCTTATAACTTGTCGATTCAGGAGTTTCCAATCTGCCTCGGACATCCCAACTGGCTTCTTTGAATCCAATAGAGGTTGCTGCATATTTCTCCCATAGAGATAATCTTCAATCTGCATTCTCCAGTACGCGAAATCTGACCCATCAAATTTTTCAATTGTGTTTGGAGATGCAAACCCTATCGTATATGATGTCGACGCTCCTTTCTCTGTCGTTCTATCGTTTTCTCCTTGCCATCGATTTTTCCCAGACTTCTTCACCAATCTAGCTCTGATACCAATTGTTAGGATCGATGCTATAAAAAAACAACACGAAAATGAAAAACAAGAACACAAGATTTACTTGGTTCACACAAATTGGGCTACATCCAAGGAGCGGCTGCGGTTTTCACTATGATCCCAAAAACGAGTTTCAGAGGAATACAACGATGATAAATAATAAGAAACAAACCCTAGATAGGGTATCTCTTTATATATAGAGACTACTGATATTTGGGCCGGGGCGCTGTCCTAAAACATGTCGATCCATGAGTTTTCAATCTGCCTCGGACATCCCATATGGCTTCTTTGAATCCAATAGAGGTTGCTGCAAATTTCTCCCATAAAGATATTCTTCAATCTGCATTCTCCAGTACGCGAAATCTGACCCATCAAATTTTCTAAATTGCGTTTGGAGATGCAAACCCTGTCGCTGATGATGTCGAAGCTCCTTTCTCTGTCGTTCTGTCGTCTTCTCCTCCTGCCATCGATTCTTCCCATAATTCTTCACCAATCTAGCTATGATACCAATTGTTAGGATCGATGCTATAAAAAACAACACGAAACCGAAAAACAAGAAAACAAGATTTACTTGTTTCACACAAATTGGGCTACGTCCAAGGAGCGGCTGCAGTTTTCACTATAATCTCAAAAACGAGTTCCAGAGGAATACAACGATGATAAATAATAAGATACAAACCCTAGATAGGGTATCTCTATATATATAGAGACTACTGAAATTTGGGCTGGAGCGCTGCCCTAAAACCTATCGATCCAGGAGTTTCCAATCTGCCTCGGACATCCCATCTAGCTTCTTTGAATCCAATAGAGGTTGCTGCAAATTTCTCTCATAGAGATAATCTTCAATCTGCATTCTCCAGTACGCGAAATTTGATCCATCAAATTGTTCAATTGCTTTTGGAGATGCAAACCCTATCGCAGATGATGTCGACGTTGTTTTCTCTTTCGTTCTGTCCTCTTCTCATCCTTCCATCGATTCTTTCTAGAATTTTTCACCAATCAAGCTTTGATACCATTTGTTAGGATCGATGCTATAAGAAAACAACACGAAAACGAAAAACAAGAACACAAGATTTACTTGGTTCACCCAAATTGGGCTACGTCGAAGAAGCGGCTACGGTTTTCACTATTATCTCAAAAACGAGTTCCAGAGGAATACAACGATGATAAATAATAAGATACAAACCCTAGATAGGGTATCTCTCTATATATAGAGACTACTGAAATTTGGGCCGGGGCGCTGCCCTAAAATCTGTCGATCTAGGAGTTTTCAATATTCCCCGGACATCCCATCTGGCTTCTTTGAATCCAATAGAGGTTGTTGCAAATTTCTCTCATAGAGATAATCTTCAATCTGCATTCTCCAGTACGGGAAATCTGACCCATCAAATTTTTCAATTGTGTTTGGAGATGCAAACCCTATCGCAGATGATGTCGACGCTCCTGTCTCTGTCGTTCTGTCGTCTTCTCCTTGCCATCGATTCTTCCAATAATTCTTCACGAATCTAGCTCTGATACCAGTTGGTAGGATCGATGCTATAAGAAAACAACATGAAAACGAAAAACATGAACACAAGATTTACTTGGTTCAGCCAAATTGGGCTACGTCCAAGGAGCGGCTGTGGTTTTCACTATGATCACAAAAACGAGTTCCAGAGGAATACAACGATGATAAATAATAAGATACAAACCCTAGATATGGTATCTCTCTATATAGAGAGACTACTAAAATTTGGGTCGGGCGCTGCCCTAAAACTTGTCGATCCAGGAGTTTCCAATCTGCCTCGTACATCCCATCTGGCTTCATTGAATCCAATAGAGGTTGCTGCAAATTTTTCTCATAGAGATAATCTTCAATCTGCATTCTCCAGTACGCGAAATCTGACCCATCAAATTGTTCAATTGCGTTTGGAGATGCAAACCCTATCGCAGATGATGTCGACGCTCTTTTCTCTTTCGTTCTGTCGTCTTCTCCTCCTTCCATCGATTCTTCCAAGAATTCTTCACCAATCTAGCTCTGATACCAGTTGTTAGGATCGATGCTATAAGAAAACAACACGAAAACAAAAAACAAGAACACAAGATTTACTTGGTTCACCCAAATTGGGCTACGTCCAAGGAGCGGCTGCGGTTTCACTATAATCTCAAAAACAAGTTCCAGAGGAATACAACGATGATAAATAATAAGATACAAACCCTAGATAGGGAATCTCTCTATATATAGAGACTACTGAAATTTGGGCCGGGGCGCTGCCCAAAAACCTGCCGATCCAGGAATTTTCAATCTGCCTCGGACATTCCATCTGACTTCTTTGAATCCAATAGAGGTTGCTGTAAATTTCTCCCATAGAGATAATCTTCAATCTGCATTCTCCAGTACGCGAAATATGACCCATCAAATTTTTCAATTGTGTTTGGAGATGCAAACCCTATCGCAGATGATGTCGACACTCCTTTCTCTGTCGTTCTGTCGTCTTCTCCTCCTTCCATCTATTCTTCCCAGAATTCTTCAAAAATCTAGCTCTGATACCTGTTGTTAGGATCGATGCTATAAGAAAACAACACGAAAACGAAAAACAAGAACACAAGATTTACTTGGTTCACACAAATTGGGTTACGTCCAAGGAAAGGCTGTGGTTTTCACTATGATCTCAAAAACGAGTTCCATAGGAATACAACGATGATAAATAATAAGATACAAACCCTATATAGGGTATCTCTTTATATAAAGAGACTACTGAAATTTGGGCTGGGGGGCTGCCCAAAAACCTGTCGATCCAGGAGTTTCCAATCTGCCTCAAACATCCCATCTGGCTTCTTTGAATCCAATAGAGATTGCAGCAAATTTCTCTCATAGAGATAATCTTCAATCTGCATT
>JAJJMC010003936.1:12979297-13000047 GCA_023531435.1 Papaver californicum | reverse complement strand
TCCAATAAAGGTTGCTGCAAATTTCTCTCATAGACATAATCTTCAATATGCATTCTCCAGTACGCGAAATCTGACCCATCAAATTTTTCAATTGTGTTTGGATATGCAAACCCTATCGCAGATGATGTCGACGCTCCTTTCTCTGTCGTTCTGTCGTCTTCTCCTCCTGCCATCGATTATTCCCAGAATTCTTCATAAATCTAGCTCTGATACCATTTGTTAGGATCGATGCTATAAGAAAACAGCACGAAAACGAAAAACAAGAACATAAGATTTACTTGGTTTACCCAAATTGGGCTACGTCCAAGGAGCGGATGCGGTTTTCACTATGATCTCAAAAACGAGTTCCAGAGGAATACAACGATGATAAATAATAAGATACAAACCCTAGATAGGGTATATCTCTATATATATATACTACTGAAATTTGGGCCGGGACGCTGCCTTAAAACCGGTCGATCCAGGAGTTTCCAATCTGCCTCGGACATCCCATATGTTTTCTTTGAATCCAATAGAGGTTGCTGTAAATTTCTCCCATATAGATAATCTTCAATTTGCATTCTCCTGTATGCGAAATCTGACCCATCAAATTTTTCAATTATGTTAGGAGATGCAAACCCTATCGCAAATGATGTCGACGCTCCTTTCTCTGTCGTTCTGTTGTCTTCTCCTTGTCATCGATTCTTCCCAGACTTCTTCACGAATATAGCTCTGATACCAGTTGTTAGGATCGATGCTATAAGAAAACAACACGAAAACGAAAAAACAAGAACACAAGATTTACTTGGTTCATACTAATTGGGCTACGTCCAAGGAGCGGCTGCGGTTTTCACTATGATCTCAAAAACGAGTTCCAGAGGAATACAACGATGATAAATAATAAGATACAAACAATATATAGGGTATCTCTCTATATAGAGAGACTACTGAAATTTGGGCCGTGGCGCTGCCCTAAAACCTGTCGATCCAGGAGTTTCCAATCTGCCTCGGACATCCCATCTGGCTTCTTTGAATCCAATAGAGGTTCTGCAAATTTCTCTCATAGACATAATCTTCAATCTGCATTGACCCATCAAATTTTTCAATTGTGTTTGGAGATGCAAACCCTATCGCAGATGATGTCGATGCACCTTTCTATGTCGTTCTGACGTTTTCTCCTCCTGCCATCGATTCTTCCCAGAATTCTTCACAAATCTAACTCTGATACCAGTTGTTAGGATCGATGCTATAAGAAAACAACACGAAAATGAAAAACAAGAACACAAGATTTACTTGGTTCACCCAAATTGGGCTACGTCCAAGGAACGGCTGCGGTTTCACTATGATCTCAAAAACGATTTCCAGAGGAATACAACGATGATAAATAATAAGATAAAAACCCTAGATAGGGTATCTCTCTATATATAGAGACTAATGAAATTTGGGCCGGGGTGTTTCCCTAAAACCTGTCGATCCAGGAGTTTCCAATCTGCCTCGGACATCCCATCTGCTTCTTTGAATCCAATAGAGGTTGCTGCAAATTTCTCTCATAGAGATAATCTTCAATCTGCATTCTCCAGTACGGGAAATATGACCCATCAAATTTTTCAATTGCGTTTGGAGATGCAAACCCTATCGCAGATGATGTCGACACTCTTTTCTCTTTCGTTTTGTCGTCTTCTCCTCCTTCTATCGATTCTTCCCAGAATTCTTCACGAATCTAGCTCTGATACCAGTTGTTAGGATCGATGCTATAAGAAAACAACACAAAAACGAAAAACAAGAACCCAAAATTTACTTGGTCACCCAAATTAAGCTACGTCCAAGGAGCGGCTGCGTTTTTCACTATGATCTCAAAAACGAGTTCCAAGGGATACAACGATGATAAATAATAAGATACAAACCCTAGATAGGGTATCTCTCTATATATAAATACTACTGAAATTTGGGCTGGGGCGCTGCCCTAAAACCTGTCGATCCAGGAGTTTCCAGTCTGCCTCGGACATCCCAACTGACTTCTTTGAATCCAATAGAGTTTGCTGTAAATTTCTCCCATAAAGATAATCTTCAATCTGCATTCTCCAATACGCGAAATCTGACCCATCCAATTTTGCAATTGTGTTTGGAGATGTAAACCCTATCGCATATGATGTCGACGCTCCTTTTCTGTCGTTCTGTCGTCTTCTCCTTCTGCCATCGATTCTTCCCAGAATTCTTAACAAATCTAGCTCTGATACCAGTTGTTAGGATCGATGCTATAAGAAAACTAGACGAAAACGAAAAACAAGAACACAAGATTTACTTGGTTCACACAAATTGGGCTACGTCCAAGGAGCGGCTGCGGGTTTCACTATGATCTCAAAAACGAGTTCTAGAGGAATACAAGGATGATAAATAATAAGATACAAACCCTAGATAGGGTATCTTTTTATATAGAGAGATTACTGAAATTTGGGCCTGGGGCGCTTCCCTAAAACCTGTCGATCAAGGAGTTTCCAATCTGCCTCGGAGATCCCATCTGACTTCTTTGAATCCAATAGAGGTTGCTGCAAATTTCTCATATAGAGATAATCTTTAATCTGCATTCTCCAGTACGCGAAATCTGATCCATCTAATTTTTCAATTGTGTTTGGAGATGCAAACCCTATCGCAGATGATGTCGACGCTCCTTTCTCTGTCGTTCTGTCGCCTTCTCCTCCTTCCATCGATTATTCCCAGAATTCTTCACAAATCTAGCTCTGATACCAGTTGTTAGGATCGATGCTATAAGAAAACAACTCGAAAACGAAAAACAAGATAATAAGATTTACTTGGGTCACCCAAATTGGGCTACGTCCAAGGAGCGGCTGCGATTTTCACTATGATCTCAAAGACGAGTTCCAGAGGAATACAACGATGATAAATAATAAGATACAAACCCTAGATAGGGTATATCTCTATATTGAGAGACTACTGAAATTTGGGCCGGGACGCTGCCTTAAAACCTGTCGATCCAGGAGTTTCCAATCTGCCTCGGACATCCCATCTGGCTTTTTTGAATCCAATAGAGGTTGCTGCAAATTTCTCCCATAGAGATAGTCTTCAATCTGCATTCTCCAGTACGCGAAATATGAACCATCAAATTTTTCAATTGTGTTTGGAGATGCAAACCCTATCGCAGATGATGTCGACGCTCCTTTCTCTATCGTTCTGTTATCTTCTCCTTGTCATCGATTCTTCCCAGACTTCTTCACGAATCTAGCTCTGATACCAGTTGTTAGGATCGATGCTATAAGAAAACAACACGAAAACGAAAAACAAGAACACAAGATTTACTTGGTTCACCCAAATTGGGCTACGTCCAAGGAGCGGCTGTGGTTTTCACTATGACCTCAAAAACGAGTTCCAGAGGAATACAACGATGATAAATAATAAGATACAAACCCTATATAGGGTATCTCTCTATATAAAGAGACTACTGAAATTTGGGACGGGGCGCTGCCCTAAAACCTGTCGATCCAGGAGTTTTTAATCTGCCTCGGACATCCCATCTAGCTTCTTTGGATCCAATAGAGGTTGCTGCAAATTTCTATCATAGAGATAATCTTCAATCTGCATTCTCCATCACGCGAAATCTGACCCATCAAATTTTTCAATTGCGTTTGGATATGCAAACCCTATCGCAGATGACGTCGACGCTCTTTTCTCTTTCGTTCTGTCGTCTTCTCCTCCTTCCATCGATTCTTCCCAGAATTCTTCACCAATCTAGCTCTGGTACCAGTTGTTAGGATCGATGCTATAAGAAAACAACACGAAAACGAAAAACAAGAACACAAGATTTACTTGGTTCACCTAAATTGGGCTACGTCCAAGGAGCGGTTGCGGTTTTCACTATGACCTCAAAAACGAGTTCTAGAGGAATACAACGATGACAAATAATAAGATACAAACCCTAGATAGGGTATCTCTCTATATATAGAGACTACTGAAATTTGGGCCGGGGCGTTGCCCTAAAACCTGTCGATCCAGGAGTTTCCAATCTGCTCCGACATCCCATCTGGCTTCTTTGAATCCAATAGAGGTTGCTGCAAATTTCTCTCATAGACATAATCTTCAATCTGCATTCTCCAGTACGCGAAATCTGACCCATCAAATTTTTCAATTGTGTTTGGAGATGCAAACCCTGTCGCAGATGATGTCGACGCTCCTTTCTCTGTCGTTCTGTTGTCTTCTCCTTGTCATCGATTCTTCCCACACTTCTTCACGAATCTAGCTCTGATACCAGTTGTTAGGATCGATGCTATAAGAAAACAACACGAAAACAAAAAACAAGAACACAAGATTTACTTGGTTCAAACTAATTGGGTTACGTCCAAGGAGCGGCTGCGGTTTTCACTAAGATCTCAAAAACGAGTTCCAGAGGAATACAACGATGATAAATAATAAGATGCAAACCCTATATAGGTTATCTCTCTATAGAGAGACTACAGAAATTTGGGACGGGGCGCTGCCCTAAAACCTGTCGATCCAGAAGTTTTTAATCTGTCTTTGACATCTCATCTAGCTTCTTTGAATCCAATAGAGGTTGCTGCAAATTTCTATCATAGAGATAATCTTCAATCTGCATTCTCCAGTACGCGAAATCTGACCCATCAAATTTTTCAATTGCGTTTGGAGATGCAAACCCTATCGCAGATGACGTCGACGCTCTTTTCTCTTTCGTTCTGTCGTCTTCTACTCCTTCCATCGATTCTTCCCAGTATTCTTCACCAATCTAGCTCTGATACCAGTTGTTAGGATCGATGCTATAAGAAAACAACACGAAAACGAAAAAACAAGAGCACAAGATTTACTTGGTTCACACAAATTAGGCTACGTCCAAGAAGCGGCTGCGGTTTTCACTATGATCTCAAAAACGAGTTCCAGAGGAATACAACGATGATAAATAATAAGATACAAACCCTAGATAGGGTATCTCTCTATATAGAGAGACTACTGAAATTTGGGCCGGGGCACTGCCCTAAAACCTGTCGATCCAGGAGTTTTTAATCTGCCTCGGACATCCCATCTAGCTTCTTTGAATCCAATAGAGGTTGCTTCAAATTTCTCTCATAGAGATAATCTTCAATCTGCATTCTCCAGTACGCGAAATCTGACCCATCAAATTTTTCAGTTGCGTTTGGAGATGCAAACCCTATCGCAGATGACGTCGACGTTTTTTTCTCTTTCATTCTGTCGTCTTCTACTCCTTCCATCGATTCTTCCCAGAATTCTTCACCAATCTAGCTCTGATACCAGTTGTTAGGATCGATGCTATAAGAAAACAACACGAAAATGAAAAAACAAGAGCACAAGATTTACTTGGTTCACACAAATTGGGCTACGTCCAAGAAGCGGCTGTTGTTTTCACTATGATCTCAAAAACGAGTTCCAGAGGAATACAACGATGATAAATAATAAGATACAAACCCTAGATAGGGTATTTCTCTATATAGAGAGACTACTGAAATTTGGGCCGGGGAGCTGCCCTAAAACCTGTCGATCCAGGAGTTTTTAATCTTCCTCGGACATCCCATCTAGCTTCTTTGAATCCAATAGAGGTTGCTTCAAATTTCTCTCATAGAGATAATCTTCAATCTGCATTCTCCAGTACGCGAAATCTGACCCATCAAATTGTTCAATTGTGTTTCGAGATGCAAACCCTATCGCAGATGATGTCGACGCTCCTTTCTCTATGGTTCTGTCGTCTTCTCCTTGCCATCGATTCTTCCCAGATTTCTTCACGAATCTAGCTCTGATACCAGTTGTTAGGATCGATGCTATAAGAAAACAACACGAAAACGAAAAACAAGAACACAAGATTTACTTGGTTCACCCAAATGGGGCTACGTCCAAGGAGCGGCTGCAGTTTTCAGTATGATCTAAAAAACGAGTTCCAGAGGAATACAACGATGATAAATAATAAGATACAAACCCTAGATAGGGTATCTCTCTATATATAGAGACTACTGAAATTTGGGCCGGGGCGTTGCCCTAAAACCTGTCGATCCAGGAGTTTCCAATCTGCCTCGGACATCCCATCTGGCTTCTTTGAATCCAATAGAGGTTGCTGCAAATTTCTCTCATAGAGATAATCTTCAATCTGCATTCTCCAGTGCGGAAAATCTGACCCATCAAATTTTTCAATTGCGTTTGGAGATGCAAACCCTATCGCAGAGGATGTCGACGCTCCTTTCTCTGTCGTTCTGTCGTCTTCTCCTCCTGCCATCGATTCTTCCCAGAATTCTTTACGATCTAGCTCTGATACCAGTTGTTAGGATCTATGCCTATCGACCCGTCCCTTCGTTCCATAAACAAACCTCTCAAAAAGTTCTATCAAATTTCCCAACGGACCGCCAGTCGTATCGGGTCAAATGCGAAACCGGGTCGTGCACTACCAGGCTCCACACAAACATAACATAAACATATAACCAATCTATAAATATCATTGTCTTTAGGGTTCTCCTTTAACTGAGAAACCCACATTAATACCGTGTTCTAACTAGATGGAATCCTTCGATTTTTTCAGAATAGCACAGGCAAGGGAGAATTTTTGAAGATTCCGACAGCTCCTTATGTCTATATGCTATGGTTTGCCAAGGAGAAATCTTTGAATAATACCATTGTGAAAGGATATTCATGAGTGATTGTTAATCTGATTAATTCCATCTCCGAGGCCCTTCCTTGGAGAATAGATACCAGATTGCACAGATTCACAGATTGGCGAAGGAGTTTACATCGATTTATTTCAATTATATTAACAATAGTGGGAATAAGGTTGTCCATAATCTAGCAAACTATGCTATAATCAACCATGCAAGTGAAAATTGGTTGTGTTCTTCTCCCTCTTGTATGTTGGCTGATTTGACAGCTGAGATGGTCTCCGTTTAGTTTGTTTGTTTCTTTTCCTCTTGCCGTGTTTGTGCTGCCGACCAGCCAAAAAAAAAAAGAAAAAAGGAAAAAATATCTCAGGTAGGTGATACAAAATAAGTGGTGGATTTTTTTTTCGGTTTTTCTCTGAATGTGCGGTAAAATGAATGATTTGTTTCTATAATAGTAGAAATAATTTTATTATGGGAAGATGAAGACGAAGACGTGATCTCCAGCTGATATTTTTTGAAAATGGTACATCCATTTGGTATTGTTCCATATGCATGTTTTGTACTGTTCTGTTCTGAAGAAGAAGACGTGATCTCCAACTTTGAAGATGAAGATGTGAACTGTTTTTGTTAGAAAATCTATGACTGTTTGAACCAGGAGAAAGTCACAAAAAAGCATCATCATTCTCAACTCCAAACTTTCCTTTGTGTTGGCACTAGATTTAAACTTCTCAACCTCTAAATTCTTATCTTCTTTATTTGTTGTCAATGAGTAGCTAATTTCCTTGCTTGTCTGGTGTTCTTGCAGGTTGAAATTAGCAGGAAGCTTTGGTCCATGCGATTGTCCAAGTTTGATTCCCCCTTCGTGTGAAGTGTTTATCCCCTGGTTTCTTTGAGATCTTACTGTTTCTTTCTTATCCAACGTAGGTTCTAGGTGCCCATACTTCCTTGCCTCAATCCCTTTTTCCAGAAGCAGCCTCCTCAATGCCAGTAAATTAAGCATTGTCCTTCTCTGTACACCTCCACTCATAAATCTATCCCATGTGCCCTGTCCCAATCTTTGCAGATTCAATTGTCAGCTAAGCTTTTCTCCATCTTCGAGATATCGTTGCTTTTCAATTTCAACTGTTGGTACAAGGTACCCATTCCCTACAGCCTCAGATCCATCTCCCTAGGAATTGTCTTTCATCCCACTAAGTAACGCAATGTACTTTTCTGAGCAGTCCCATTCTGTAACCCAAACCATATGTTCTGTCCCAGTCTTTGCAGAACCTATTGACAACTCAACCCACTCACACCTTCTGCAACATCAAATCCTCAAAACTTGTTCTGCATTTTCAAATTAAAGTGGCCACCTCCATGCTCAGTCTCCCAAGTTACCCCTTGGTATATCCATTACTTCATTAAGACTCTTAAAAAAAAAAACAGGAAACAAAATCTTTCTCAAAAACTAAGCTGTCTTCTGGAAACCAAGATGGGAGAAAATTCCAAGAATGGAACAGCTTCAGTTATCAGGCAAACAAATGTGGCTGGAAATACTGATGTGAACAATAATCTTAGCCAACTGAAAGAAATGGAGGTTACAGTAGCAAGCTAAGAAAAAGGGAAAAAAATTGCAGACACAAATGAAGCGAGCTATCTGGAGGACCAAGATGAATGTGTGGTTGTGACTCATGAATGGTCTAGTGATGAAGAGGAAGGAGATTTTGAAGAAATCAATTGGAACTACTCCATCAAAGGAAAAATTTATGCAGAAGAGAACTTAGAATCATTTAAAGTAAATGGTGAACTCTACAAGAAATGGAATAAATTCCATATGAAGCAAATAAGAAAAGAAGCAACAGAAGACTCGAATCTGCACCCAATAGCCAGATTAAACAAGAGGCCAAGAAATCCGTAAAATAATGCATTCTCCAGTAACTCAGAACCTCTTAACAAGGACTGCCAGGAAGAGGGGGGACTTACTATGGCAAGAGCAGGAGCAGCTTCCTTGCCAATTCAACCAGGCACCAACACTAGTCAGGTAATCTCTCATCTTTCTCAAACTCAAATTTTATGGTTCATGAGCAAAAACTTGTGCATCTTTACCGTTTTGCTTAACTCCAATACCTTTAATAACCCTTCCATCAAATACAGTAGTCTCTCTAATCCCACCATTTGTTTGAATATTACAAGTTTTTACAACTGTGAAAGATTTCTAAAAAAGGTTTTTCGATTTCATTCTGAGTATAACATTTCCAAAGTTAGAGTCATAATTTCTAAGTCCAAAAGTTTTGGAAAAAGAAAGTCAGAATGCTACCGAAATTTCATAAGGAGAAGTAGCAAGAATCCTTCACTCTCGGATCCTCTCAGGTATCTTTGGCATAATTCTCGTACCTTTAGCAACAGCGGCAGACAAGGCTTGGAAACAATAATCAACGGCCTCAATGAACCTGGATTAACTACAGGCCATCAATCTCAAATATCCATCAATAATCTTCAAAAAAATGTAACTAAGTCCCACAAGCCTACACCCCAGCCCAACTACAACCACAGCTACAGACCTACCTATTTCCCAAGCCCAGCAATAATAAATCCCATTCTCTATACCGTGCATCTTTATCAAGATAGTAGCCGTAGCCCCATCCCAATCAACCCAAACCAAATTCAGCACATCCGTTCTATGCATATCATCTTCAACCATCATAAGTTAACAGATCTTCGTATATGGACTTCCATACAGCTATCGAATGTTTATCCAAAAAATGTGCATGCATTTGTTTTTCTTCATCCTAAAAGGGACAAACTTAACATCTTTAAAAACAAAAGGAGGACAATTAGAACCCATAAAAATTCTGTTAAGGCTTGGGCTTCTCACCTCACCTTTCAAAAAAATTTGCATAGCATTAAAAATCTAAAACACCATACCCAGACCTGTGTTGCCCAAAGGGACCCCAAAAACCTAGATAGATTTCTTCCTCCGGGAAACAAAAGTGGTCTAATGAAAATCCTCTCTTGGAATTGTCAAGGATTAGGAGGAACTAAAACTAAGCAACATCTAAAAAATTTTATCCGACAGTCCAACCCGGATATCATCTTTTTATCTGAAACAGAGACTAATAAGGAGAAAAATTTAAATCATCTGAAACCTTTCAATTATCCCAATATGTGGGCCCAATCCTCACGTGGCCTCGCGGGGGGAATGGCCCTAATGTGGAAGGAAAATCTCGACATCTCGATAACTTATGAGGTTAGAAATTTGGTGAACTTAAAATTAAAAATTAGTCAAAAAAAGATAAGGAAACATACATAACATGTATGTATGGGGAAATCATATATGGTCCAAAAAAATCTCAATGGGAGCAAATTTTGGAAATGAGCAGAGACATTGAATTTCCCTGGATCATTCTGGGGGATCTCAATATAACCCTCTCCTCGGAAGACGCCAGTAACCAAACCAAGGACCTGGATAGTTCCTATGACTACATCAAGTCGCTTGTCCAAGCAGCTGGTCTCATGGATCTCAAACACTCTGGCTCCAACTTCACCTGGTCTAACAAACGAGAGAAAGAGAACTTGATTCTCAAAAGATTAGATAGAGACCTAGTAAACCAGGAATGGGAAACTCAATTCCCATCTTCCATCATTAGCAGTCTCCCTTGTATCGGATCGGACCATAATCCGATTCTTCTTGTGAGCGAAGTAACTCAAAGGAAAATAAAACCTTACTTTAAGTTCTATGAGTGTTGGCAAAAAGAAGCCTCCTGTAAAGTTAAAATAGCTGAAAGCTGACTTTTTAAAGCCCAAGGTTCCGACCCTTATATCCTAATCCAAAAACTCAAAAATACCAAAAATTCCCTCCAGCAATGGAAAAAATACTCTTTCGGTATCTTAGAAGAAAAAATAGGAAATCTAGGGAAAAAACTGATGCCTTTAAGAGATAGCACTAAAAATGGTGACAGAGAAATCCAAAAAAATCTAGAAAGAGAATTGGAACATTGGTACGATATCCAGGAAAGCTTCTGGGTACAGAAATCGAGAGAATACTTTACAAAAGATGTTGATAGAAACACCAAGCTTTCTCATGCTATAACAAATCATCGGAAGAAAATGAACAACATAGTTAGTCTAAAATATAGGAATGATCAATGGATAAATAATAGGGATGCTCTCGAACTCCTTCTTAGCTCGCACTTCGAAGAAATCAGCACCACTAGTAAAAATAAAATTGATCCAAACATTCTGCATCTTTTCAAACCTACTATCACCAATCATGAAAATGAGAGTCTCTTAGAGGTCCCTACCTCTGAAGAAATTCAAAGTGTTGTCAGTAGCATGAAACCTTGGAAATCCCTGGGGTCGGACGGATTCCAAGCGGGGTTTTACCAACACAACTGGGATATTATGGGGGAAGATGTTACGAAAGCAATCAAAACTTTCTTTACCACGGATCACATTTTAAAAGAAATAAACAATACCTACATAGCCCTTATCCCCAAGACCAAGATACCCCAAACCCCGGCTGATTTCAGACCCATCAGTCTCTGCAACACCATCTATAAAATAATCTCTAAGATTCTGGCTAACAGACTAAAACTTATCCTTAACAGAATCATATCTCCGGCCCAGTCGGCCTTTATTCCTACTAGAAATATCCACGACAATGTCATCATTGCCCAAGAAGTTGTGGAGGCGATGAAAAGGAAAAAAGGAATATCAGGCAGATTAGGGATAAAACTGGATATGAGTAAGGCTTTCGATAGGATAGAATGGTCTTTCATCTTAGCGGTTATGGGGAAAATGGGATTCTCCGATAAATGGTGTAGCCTCATTAACCAATGTATCTCTACCGCCTCTTACTCCATAATCCTTAATGGAGAGCCTGCAAGTTTTTCAAGCCTTCCAGGGGAATCAGACAAGGGGACCCCCTTTCTCCTTACTTGTTCATAATATGTATGGAGGCTTTGTCCAAAATGATAGACAGTGCAAATGACATGAGCTTCTTGAGCGGAACCAAAATTTCTATTTCGGGTCCCCCTGTATCTCATCTTCTATTCGTTGACGACTGCCTAATTTTCATCGCGGCCAAGGAAATGGAAGTAAACAACCTCTTATCCATTTTAGAGGAATTCAGCCAATCTAGCCGCCAGTGCATCAATTTCAACATATCAGGGATCTTTTGCACTAAGAATATCGAAGAAGAGTTTCAAGAAACTCTAGGTAACTGGCTCGATATGCCTAGAATGAAAAAAGATGAGAGATATGTAGGTTTCCTTCTCTTCAGGAAAAAAGCCAGAGCCTTTACTTTTGAATCTATACTAAAAAGTATGGAGTCCAAACTTCAAGGTTGGCAAAGCAAAATGTTAACCCAAGATGGAAGAGCCACCATGATCCAATCGGTCATAAATACTCTTCCAAATTTCCAGATGGGATGCATCGAAATGCCTAGGAAAACGATAAATTCTATGGATAAAATCCAAAGGAACTTCTGGAACACTGGGAAAGGCAACACTAGAAGCCACTCTATGGATGCTTGGGACTCCCTTTGCCAGCCAAAGAGTATGGGAGGTCTGGGTTTCAAAAATCTTAGATGGTTTAATGAAGCTATGCTAACCAAGCTCGCCTGGAGACTTATCCACAATGAGACCGAGCTTTGGGCAAGGTTTCTAAAATCTAGATACTTCCCCAACTCCAGCCCTCTAAATGTCCAAAAAAATACCAGGGACACCTGGATCTGGAGAGGCTTTCTCAAAGGGATGAGTATAATTCGGGACCACCACTTCTTGTCAATAGGATATGGTTCCCAGGTCAAGATCTGGGATTTCAATTGGCTTAAAAGCATTAAACTTGAGGAAGTTACGGAAAACCAACGAAACTCTGGCCTCATATGGGTTAGTGATATCATCGACCAAGACACCAATAAATGGAATTTCTCTATCATTAGGAATCTATTCACTAGAGCCCAAATCGATGAGATATCAACCATACCTATCCTCCAGGGAGGACAAGATGAAATGGGTTGGAACCTTACCACTAAGGGTACCTTTTCTGTAGCCTCCACCTACAAGAAATTAGTCCAACTCAACACCCCCATTGCCAGAACTAGTCAAGTTGACCAGGGATTTTGGAAAAAAGATTGGCGGATCAAAACCCCATACAGAATAAACATCTTTTTGTCGAAAATTGTAAAGCAAACTCTAAAAGTTAGAAGTAAAATTTATAAACATATGGATCTTAAGGACCAACTTTGCCCAGTTTGTAACAACCATGTGGAATCTAGCACACATCTGTTTATGCATTGTAACTTAGCAAAAAAAATTTGACTCTCTCTCTGGCCAAGTCTTTATAACAACATGTTGTCTTACAATTGCATTTTAGATTGGATTTTTTCATGGAACAAACATAACATCATGATTTCTTTCAAAGACAAAAATTCGATTGCTTATATTTGTCATATCCTCTGGCGGATCTGGAAACATAGGTGTGACATTATTTTTGAAATGGCAAAACCCAATCCCATCACTGTCATCCATATATTAAGCAAAACCGTGGCTCCACCAAATACCCAAAACATCATTATCAACCAATTTTCCCCTATTTTACCAGTTACTCAGGCCAACCCGAACATCATCCAAATCCGCCCTATATCCCAGCCGGATGGCACCTTCAGACACCTCTCGACAGGTAATGGCAATCGCCAAATCACCCCAGCCTATCACCAGAACCCAACCAACCTCGAATCACAAAAATCCCCATCAACAACTACTGAATCTTCAAGAGGAAATATTCCAAACTACCAAAGAAACCCCTATCCCAATACCATCACCAATCAGGCCCCAGCTACACATATATCGGTTCCAATCCCCCAAAACAAGACAAATCAATGGCAGTACATCCAAAATGCCATTATCTCTGAAGCTAGAGTTGTGTCAGCTTGGACCTCTTCTGAAGCCGAATATATTATCATAAATTTTGATGGATCTTACTCTATAACTGATTATGCAGCAGGATATGGAGCCGTAGCAAGGTCTCCAAAAGGATCTTTCATTGCAGGTTATTCCGGAAAATCTAGAGTAGGATCTAGCCACCAGGCAGAAGCCATGGCTTTGAGAGAAACTATCCGGTGGGCGCAAGGAAAAGGCTGGAGTCACGTTTTGCTTAGGGGAGATGCTAAGACGATCATAGAAGACGTCAACGGCATCACGACTTCGAGCCCTTGGGCATGTCACTCCTTAATAGTAGACTGTAAAAAACTCTTAAATTGCTTTCGATTATGTAATCAAACTTTTATCGGTAGAGAGGAGAACAAAATAGCAAACACTTTAGCTAACTCTGCTCGTTTAGAGGGGATGGAAAAGACATGGACTGATCCTACTCCTTTTCTATCCCAACTAAATGTGGATCTTTGTCGCCCGTTCAATTAATGAATCCTCATGTTTCCTTGTCAAAAAAAAAACAAAATAAGTGGTGAACGGCAATTACGTAAATAAAATTCCCAAATGTTGATTTGGTGACACGTAGATAACACAAAATCCATACAAATTGATCCACAATCTCCTACACAAAAAATCTCTTGTTTCTCTCTCTTTCTGTTCTTTGTTTTACTAGCATATGAACCACTGAGTCCAAGCACTAAGGTTTTTCTCTTTGGTTTGTGCACGATGGCTTGTGCTTCAAAATCTATGCTTTCTGCAAATTCATGCATATTCCCTTCTTCTCAGACTAAATTCTTGAAAAGGGTACACAACTTAAAGTCAGTTAACCATCTCTCCATAGTCCGAGCTTCTTCTTCTGAAGAAGAAGATGAATGCAATGTTGAGGAATGTGCTCCTGATAAAGAGGTCTCCCTCCCTCTCTCTCTCGTTTTGATATGCTTTTTTTTGTGTGTGGGTATTGCTGATTGTTTCTTAACGTCTTATACTTAGTGAACATATGACGAATGCTTGATTTACAGATTCAGTGGTTTCATTATGTAAAATAATCTTGTATGGTTCTTAGCCTGTTTTTCAGAATTCACTGTAACAATTGTCAATTGGATTCATCTTTATGGTTATTGTTCTGTTTCGGTGTTGTAAATATGACTAGGCTTAACTAAAAGTATGATTTGTTGGAGTATCAGATATTTGGAGGATTGATTATTTGATTGCTATAATAAGGTAGGTTGGGAAGGTGAGTATGGAGTGGTTAGCTGTGGAGAAGACTCAAGTTGTAGGAAGTTATCCACCTAAAAAGAAAGGCTGGACCGGCTATGTCGAGAAGGATACTGCTGGACAGACTAACATCTACTCAATTGAGGTTGGTATTCTTGTATTCCAATCAAAAAACTTAACAATCTAATCTTGCATTAGGTTGACATTATCACTTGTTTCTGTAGCATCTATGCTTATCTCAAATTCCTTCCACCACAGGTGTTTTGTTCAAAAGTTGGTTACATTTAATTGTCATGGAAAAGCTTATTTTATTGTTTTTCTCAAAATCTCTAAGCTAAATATGCATTTTGAATTTTGCAGCCAGCAGTTTATGTAGCAGAAAGTTTGATCAGTTCAGGAAATGCAGGAACTTCATCCGATGGAGCTGAGAACACAGCCGGTATTGCTGCTTTTATAGCTCTAATCTCGATTGCTGCAGCATCGTCTGTTCTTATCCAAGTTAGTAAGAACAAACCACCTCCAGTTCAGACATTAGAATACTCTGGACCATCTCTTACATACTACATCAACAAGTTTAAGGCTTCAGAAATTGTTGAAACTACTAAAGAAATCACAACCGAAAATTCTATCACATCACAGTTAGAGACCTCAGCACCATCAGTCTCTGAAGTTGAGACAAGTACACAGTTAGAGAGCTCAGCACCATCAGTTTCTGAAGTTGAGCCAAGTCCTGTGTCAACTAGTGTGTCTTGAGGATTCCTTCAGTGCTCCTCCGTGATTTTTCTATATCATTGTATTTTGTACACTCCGAGTCAATGTAGAATCTATATACAAAAATATCACTGAACAGTAGCCTCTACTTTGCGATGGCTTATATATTTCTTGCTTTCATATTTCCATTCAAGTTTGCATTTTTTTTTTTTTTTTTTTGACAAGAAAAAACAAGAAAGCAAAATTACAACGACAAATCAGATGTCAAAACATCTAAAATACAGGTAGGGGGAGAAAGAAGCCAACTGTTGGAAATTTTGTTGGTAAGAAAGTAGTGAGCTAGGGTGTGAGCAACATCATTACCCGCTCGCTTGATAAACTTGAAATCAATACTTAAAAACTTACTGCTAAGGCTATTTATATCAGCCAAGATGGGATTGACTTGCCAGTGGGGGCTCTTGACTGGATCTTTGATGGCTTCAACAATGGTCTGTGCATCACCTTCTATAACACAATGAGTAATGCGGTTCTCAGCAGCAAACTTGGTATCATACAGAAATGCCAAGGCTTCAGCCACTTGAGGATTGTCTTCTCTGAAGTGGATAGAAGAGCAGTCTGCAAAAGATCTAGAGTTGGTCCTAGCCACCGCCGCAGTTGCACTAAATCCATTTTTACAACCTGCATCAACATTAACTTTGATAATTCCTTCATCAGGTGGAGACCAGGCAGTGTCAGAGTTCCCATTGGAGTGTTTTGCTTCCTGATGGTCTTTATTGTAGGCTGGAACATACTTTCCAAAAAGCTTGGATGACTCTAGAATAACAGCAGGGATGAAAGGTTTTTTTCCTTCAAACATAGCCTGTTTCTGGCTCTCCACCAGTTCCATAGTAGACAAGCACAGTAGCTAAAACTAACACCCCCCATCCTTGATCCTAAGTAGCCTAAGGAGCAGTTTCCTGATTGTATTCAGATGCAAGCTTTGAGCTTTAATCCCCAAAGAAGAAGCAAACAGCAGCGATTGAGTAGCTGGGAAATTAAGAAATAGATGGTTAATACTTTCTGTCTCCTCTCCACAAACTCTGCATGCCTTGTCATAACCATCGATAAATCTGCCAATATTATCAAGAACAGCTAGCCCATTATGAATCAGCCTCCAAATAAATGTTTGCACTTTGGGGGGGATTATCTTGATTTTCCAGAACAACTGCCAATCGAACCCTGACCTGGGGTCAGACGAACTTGTGCCTCTGCTGTCAGCAATGAATTTGTGAAAACTCTTGGTAGTGAATATACCTTTCCTGCTGAGAACCCATAAAAGCTTGTCTTCCCCAATTTCTTGAGAGACCTAAATGTCTTGGATGCACTGAGCCTCAACTTGATTAAAGTGGGAAGCAATGAGTCTAGAATTCCAGTCATTTCCATTATTAGTTAGCAGGTCTTCCACTTTAGATAGTGTACCATATCCACTACTATCTGCAACAGGTTTATATCCACAAAGCTTAGGGACCCAAGGGTCCTTATAAACAGAAATAGATTTGCCATTACCCACTTGCCAGCAGCACCCTTCATCAAATGTCTGACAGATAACATTGCCTTCCAAGTTGAGGAGCAATTACTAGGTTTTTTTCAATCCCAGAAGTCTTCATGTATTTAGCTTGTAAGATAGTAGCCCACAGACTATCCTTCTCAGTAAGGAATCTCCATATCAGCTTCCCTATTTGTGCTTAATTCACATCTTCAAGTTGTCTTTAGCCCTAATCCCCATTAGCTTTGTGGTTGGTAAATTTATTCCATGCTAAGAAGTGTCTCTTCCATCCATCCGCATTGTGGCCCCAGCAAAAAGCCCTCATAGTTCTTGTTATGCCAGCTAATACCTTCTTAGGAACCAAACAGCTTGAAATGTAGTAAGATGGGATAGCTGCTAATACATCTTGTATGAGAATGGTTCTTCCTACATGTAGTAACTTTGCCTATTATTCTTCTACATCAGTTCCGAAAGCATCTGCAAATAATTTAATGGAAGAGCCCCCAGACAGTTAAGGAGATCAAAAAGTAAATTCACACAAATAGAAATGCTATAAGACCCCCCAAACCAAAATGCAGGTGAAACAACTCATAATAAACCATCAAACTTCATTGATTTTGCTATATCAAACAGTTTCTATATGAGTTCAAATTGAATTATCTGTTCTTAGAAAATGAAAATACAAATGAGCTCATTGAATTCTCTGGTACAGTATTCTAATATGAAACAGCCTAAAGGAAAGGCTTTGTTTCTATATCTCTCTATATTTCTGTCTCATCACGCCAAGAGGCTTTTGGCTGGGGAGAAAAAAGCAACAGCACTACTTTCAGGACTTGCATATTTCCTGTAAACAGTCTGAAGCTTGTGTTCTGCAGCGCCTGAGTGAAAGCTGACCAATTGCTTGGCACATTCTCTGTCAAACCAAGTAAGGAGAAAGATGGATGAGATTCTGGTTATCGGTAAACACATCAAATATGTCTGTTCATGAATACAGAATGAAGTTACGTTCATCAGTATGAAAAATG
Source organism: Papaver californicum (assembly GCA_023531435.1). Lineage (NCBI taxonomy): Eukaryota > Viridiplantae > Streptophyta > Magnoliopsida > Ranunculales > Papaveraceae > Papaver > Papaver californicum. The sequence goes on along the minus strand of JAJJMC010003936.1, from coordinate 12,982,061 downwards.
TAACAACAGGGAGGAAACTTACATTAACTGGGATTCACAGTAGCCTGTATGAAGCTTAAGTGTTTCGTCCCACAGTGGTGTCTTGTTCAGGATGCACCTTGCTGCATAGACTGCAGAGGCGGCCAACATGGATGGAGAGAACATTATCATGGCATACTGCACCAGACCCAATTCCGCCAAGAAATAAACCATGTTCTCCATCTAAAATCGAAAAACACTAAGATTCAGAAACAATGGTACACACTTTCGCATAATATAACAAGTCAAAAACAGAAGGAGAATTATTTATACCTTCTTGTCAGCCACAGCAGCCTTAACAAAACGCACAAGGAAAACATAAGGAGTAGGGACAGTTAAAGTCCATCCAAGCTTGCCCAAGATTGATTTCTCCATAGCTAATATATGCTCTCTGGTATAAGTCCTGTCTGAAATACAGACAAAATCGCTTACCTGCAAAACACACCAAACCCAGATGGAGAAATTAGTCCGCTCAATCATTTTAGCATACAAAGTTAATAAATAATGCTGATTTTAGTTGTGAAAATATATACCTCTGGTGCCCAAATTTCTTCATATTTACTAGCAATCAGCATAGAACTGATGCCTAGTAACTGCAACTCCCTTTTTACAATAATGTGTGTGGATAGGTACCGATCAACAATATGGATGGTTAGATAAAGGGTTTCAGGGGCGAGTTCAAATTTGCTGTGAACTTCAATCAACCAGTCTACAAGAATCTTCCTATGGCTCTCATTAATTTGATGTTGTGGACCCATATAGTCGTGAATTAGGCTTGACTTCTGCACAATGGGATCATAAAATTAGATACAATTACTTTACGATATAATGTATGCTTTGATTTATCAGTTAAAAATTGAGAAAGGAGACTAAAATTAAAGAGAGCTACCTCTGCGAGCTTGTAATATTTGTACAAATCCTCCACGTACTCCACAGCTGCCAACTGATTATCAGCATCTCCTCCATCTATGTCCACAATGGGGTCCTTCTTTGGGTTATCAGCTAAACCACAAGCAACCTGAGATAGATAGAAAGAGTAACATACCTTAAATATTCTGACAGAAATTACTAGTAAGATGGTGAAACAGGACAATCAAGTTTCTAAGAAATCTACCTTGCTACGAGCAGATAAAACTGCAGTTAAAGTTTGAACTTTCCTCCTTGATGCTTTCTGGGGCTTTTCCTTCTTAACCTCTTCTGTATCTGGACTAATTTCAATTACCTCCTCTGGCTTGGATTTCACAACAACCTTCTTTTGAACAGGCTTTGAGACCTTTCTTTTGGGTACAGCATCTCCATCAGCAATTACAACTGATTTCTGTGATACAGTAATCAACATATGACCTTTATGAGACATTGCACAATTTGAAATTCCATTCAAGAAATTTTAAGAAGGGAAATATTGGAAAGGGATGATTACCTTATTGTTATTCTCCACATTAGCTTGTGCTTTAGCAAGTAGCTGTGCACAGAATCCCCTAGTGACAGGACGATTAAACTGCTGTTGTTTCCCATCTGCACCTCTAAGAGTGACTAGATTCCCAATATCTCCTAAAGCTTTCCTGTTGTTTCCTCCATCCGTTACTTTTGGCTTAGGATTTTCAGCAACCCCATCTGTCAAATGTCATGAAAATCCTTAATTAAGCAACGCTAAAACAGAATAGAGAAACAAAAACCCATCAAATAAAGAGATCTAAACCAAACAAACCCTAAAAGATAAGATCCCAACAGGGGTTTCTTACAAATAGAAAATAATTATCTTTGAAATAATCGAAAGAATCGGAACAATAAGTACTTCAGATGCTGTAAAAACCCTAGATTTAAAAGATACAACCTATACTGAAACGGATCAAAGGAAGGAAGAAATAGAAGAAAAACCCAAATACCCAAGAAAATCGAACAACCAAAAAAGAAAGGGTTCTTCCTAAAACATTAAGATTTTCACCAAACTTAAAATCCCCCGATTGATACTAATTTAACAAAATGAAATACATAATCTATAAGATCCAAAATTTACAGTTTGATACTAATTTACATAACAATTCATCATTAGACAACAAAACCCAGAAATAAAAACACAAAAAAAAGATGGAGATCATCAAAGAACCAGAATATAATAAACTAGTGTATAATACCTCTTTGTCTCTGAGGAAGAACTACTCTTGACGCCATTTCTCTAAATCCTGATATCCCAAATTTAGTTGAAGTTCAATAAAATTCCTCTTGCTCCGATATTGATCTCTCTCTCAACAAATCCCCTTTGTCTCTAGAATTGTTCTGTGTTTTTCTCCTACTTTCTTCTTTCCTTTGAAGTCTTTCTGTCTCTGTGCACAGTAAAAAGATTGGGGTTTATATTCCAAATTTAAAACCTTGTTTTAGAAACCTCTGCAACGGTCATAATTCTAGGGTTAAATAAATCAAGGCCGTTAGATTCTATCTAATTGGACGGTATAATGACTAGGTTTAAGTCGGTCTTTGTTTTAAATATTCTTCTAGCCGTTGTAGTTAAATTTAAATGGGTTTGTATAGGATGAGAAACTATCTATTTACCACCGTTGCTTTAAGTTCATGAGTTAGGGCTTCGATGAATCTAACGGTTACAATATGACGACCTGAGACGGCAGTATTTATTTGGGGTGATCGTAAGTGTTCGCTAGTTCTTACATGTAATTTTCTATCTTTTTTTTGTCTTTTTTTTTCTTTTTTTTGAAGAACTTCTTACATGTTATTGAATTGAGTATTTTGG